>BQNB010044739.1:0-31131 GCA_026074375.1 Tanacetum coccineum | reverse complement strand
TAATGGAGGCAGAGATTAATCGGAAACGGAAATGGAATCTATTTGAAGAGGAGAATAACAGATCTAAATTATAAAAACCCAAGATGAGAAACCCGCCTAACACGCTCGATATGAGATTAATTAATCAATGATTAATCCCAATTTCAGGGGTTATAACAGGATTCAAACAAAAGAGAAGAAGGAATTTAGATTGTTAATTTGTGGATTTTGAAAGTCATCTTTGTTATAAGATGTTCATCAATTAAGGTTTTTGAATTGGAGGTAGAGAGAGAATTAGTTAATTTGTAGATACCATACAATTTACCGTATGACTAATCGGTTAGATACGGGTTGAAACATATTAAAGATAGGTGAAGCTGGAAATTTTGACTAGTATATGCATGATGATAACGTAAGATGTGAACATCAGTTTTGGAATAATTCTCAAGATGGTCTATACCGATATAAACTACGGAGTAATTCATAAACCTTTCATGCATGGCTAATGTTTAATAACTACGGAGTAATTCATAAACCTTTCATGCATGGCTAATGTTTAATGTTTAATATATTAGACTTTTATACATGATGTAAAATAGCATGAAATTACCATTACCAGTTAGTTGCATACTAAAACCTGGACGTTACTATAATCATTAAAGTTGATAGAATCTGAAACTGGGTTATAAAAAGGCTACAAATGTGGCGTACTGTATATTGCATTTGATAAGTGTAATTGGTAATAAACCTTAATCATATACTCATGGGTAATAGATATGAAATTATATTTTATTTAAATGAATTACTATTAGTGTGGTATGAATGAATATTATAAACACAAGTTTAATCACTAAACTAAACTAGTAGAGTTGGTCATATACCTTGAAACTCCTTAATACGCTTATATTATTTATGTAAAAGAACTACTGATCCACAAATAAGTAGTTACAGTTTACTAGTAGAGTTGGTCATATACCTTGAAGCTCCTTAATACGCATACATTTTGTTTCGGTACATCTAGAGTTGCAGCTCCCATGTACAATTTGATATGATATGATATGTTCGTAGAGTCTAAGCATGTGGCATGCTTTAGACATTTGTTTCAAGCTCGGTGGGCATTTCTATATGTTTCGTTTAGCTACTTATTCGTTCACTTCTGATGACATATGAAATCTATCATTCCATTTCGTTTACTACATATATTTGATCTATCTGTTTCGTTTATATCTGTTCTTTGAGCTTTAGCTCAGCCGCATTTTCTTTTCTCCGTGGCAGGTAATAAGAGGGAAGTTGGGTATGAGTGAAGAGTGCTTAGAAGCTCTTAGTTGACCAACTTGATGATAGCTTTCTCATTTCTTTTATAATCACTTTGAAATTGAAGTTAAACTTCTCTTTCGCTTAGACGTTAGAGATTGAGATTATTTTCGTTTGGAAGTCATGATGTATTTGACAATTTATTTCCTTAGTTTTCTTAGTGAACATTGTTGAACCATTTTATGAATAAAGTCTTCCGCTTGCATATGTTTTGATGCCATAAGTGTGACATTTAACCCATTCTCGAGTGGGGTGTTACACATGTTATGGGACTATGCTTTCCCAACTTCAAAAGCAAGTCCGTAACCTTCACCATTATAAAAGATTGAGTGAAATCACGACTAAAAGGAATGAAGTATACCAATATTAGTGCAACTTCTAACTTGGAATAGACTTCTTTTGTTATGGTTATGAAGAACTTAAATCATTTTGTAGGCTCATACAGTCTTACTTATGATTTTGGTCAGACTACGTAGATTTGTATCCCTAATATCTAATGGGTCAATTCCATATATACCCAAATAAAACTTCATAATGACATATTTACCCAAAACATGCTTTAAATGCGTTGTACAAAATGCATTCAAAACATGTATTTTGGGTATATATGGCATTTGATGTTTAGTTTGGGCATATACGGAATTATCCCATCCATATAGGACGGTTAAAAAACACACGTGTCACTCATTTAAGTCACCTCTTCCTAAACGTTTTGTAGCCTTTTTAATATCTCTCTTTCCACCTTTTACAACGCAGGTAAACGTTGCATATTATACAAACGTGATAGAAAACCAATAATAAAATCTAAAAGACATAATATATTATCCCTTTTATCTAAAAAAAATACCCACAACGTTTATATGAAACGTTCAATGTTCACACTCTATCACGATCTCCGCGTGGGGCGTACTATCTAGTTATGTTTTATAGTTGTCATCTTTAATATGTGATATATTTGTATAGAAACTAATGTAATCCTCTTTTCAAAGATTCTACGGATATCTTCTAACATTTCCTTCGAATTGATTTCAACCGATTGTATTTCCCGTGTATGTTTAAATAACCCATGATTACTTATTATGACGAATTATAGTAACATCTAAATATATAAGAGAGTATAGTTGTATAAAAATCAACATTTCATCATGTGACATTTGATCTCAACATATAATATCTATGAACCTTATAACTCCCCCACCCTTAGTCGATTGTTATTTTATATAAGGACAAGCTTAAAGACTCGTGTAACCTCGGGTGTATTTTAAAGAACTTATTTTGTAACAAGTTACATGCATAAATAATGTAAGAAAAACACCGAACGTAAACATGTTCTATTAATATATGAAAGAAATAATCAGATAATAAGTGAATTATTAGATAAACATTTAAGTTTGTAACAATTAAAATAATAAATGTCATACTTTTAACGCAAGTCTGTGGTTTTGAACACGTGAGAACTTCAATTAATTGCTTGATTAATATTTCTCAATAACATTATCGGGACTCATTCTTTTAACGTAAGTGTGTGGTTTGGAACACCTGAGAAATTCAATCAATTGATAAATTCTAGTGATAAAATTGATTGATCTATGGCGGCGTCACGTTCAGTTTTATCTATGTTGTCGTAACTTAAATAAGCCATTGGAAATTTCTCCAACAAATGATCGTTAATAGTGTCCACAACTTCAATTGTTGGAGCAAGAATGGCCTTTTCTTGGATATATGACAGATCATTTATATTATCTAAAATGTTTGGATAAGTAAAATCGATAATAGACGGTACCTGGTCCATTAGCCGCACGTATAAGAATTTTGCCGGTTACATCTATCAAAACCTCTCTGTCGTTTGCTTTTTACGGTCCAATGAAATAAAGTGATTAAGTAATCATGTTCATAATATGATGATAGAAGATAACATTATTTAGGAGAATTTGACAAATAAAAAAACGGTGCAACATACTGTTACCTCACTATTTACATAAAATCACCCATACCAACCCGTTACAAAAAATTACCCATATCAACCTTACACAAAATTACCCATGTCAACCCGTTACACAAAATCGCCCATATCGACCCGTTACACAAAACAATTATAACAGTGACACTCAGTGGGTTTTACCATTAGAACCATTTCTAACCCATAGAAAAATCTAATAGTAAAATGAATTTAACACAATAGTATAACTCGAATAGATTTCAACACAATTGAAGCTTACATAGATTATTTGTTTGAATCGAGGTTATGTGAATCAATGTAGATTGACATGTGATATCTGCAAAATGATAAGTGAATAAAATTAGTTTAACCTATATCCAAATCACATGTAATACATTTACGAATGAATCGGTTTCTTATGTATTTATTTTTGAATCAACGTTAAAGAGAGATTGGTTTAAGTAGGTGTTAAAGATAGATAATATATCAGAAATATCAAAACAACGTTTACAATAAGATGGCGGGCAAACGAGCAACAAGCTGCGCCGCAACCCCTTTTTAGATGGCAAAACCAATCCTACTAAAAATAAAGTTTTGTGTCTTAGGGGTAACTGATTGTGGAAGAGTGTAGAAGAAGAATCATGGATGTTTTTTAAATTAACAAATAAAAGAATGGTGCAATAAGGTGTTGTATATTTGTGGTTAGTTAAGGTAGTCCACAACATTATATTAATTAGGGTTTTAATACATATGCTTCAAAGGGTTGTAATAAACTAAAGAATGTAGAAGAATAATTATTAATGAGATTAAATTTTGATTAAAACTACGTTTAGTGTTCATTATCAAGAGATGTTTGACTTATTCGTTTGAGTTTTAAAAAATGGAGCATTGGTTTATTGTTCAAAAAGTTCCTAATTTAGGTATTATCATTTTATTAATTGCAGCATTTAATTTTCGTGCTTAGAAGGGTTGTCCAAAACCTTATTTTATTATAGAGTATATATATATATATATATAGAGAGAGAGAGAGAGAGATGTATATACATATACATAGAGATGTATATACATATACATATATGTATATAGATGATTCGAAACAAAATTATATTGATTATTTAAAAACAAACACATCAAAGTAGATGGATTTCAATCAAAGATCAATTTGAATTGAATCATTAGGTTTACACCATAAACATAAAAATAATCATGAATAATATAAATCAAATGGATTTCAACACAGCTGAAGCTTACATAGATTATTTGCTCGAATCAAGGCTATGCGAATCACTATAGATTGACCTATGAAGTCTGCAAAATAAAAAGTAAGAATAAAATTAGTTCAACCTATATCCAAATCACAACATGTAATACATGTAAGATTGAATATGTTGCTTATATATTTATTTTTGAATCAATGTTAGAGAGATATTGGTTTAAATAGGTGTTAATGAGAGATTGAATATTAATATAGAATTCTAACTGATTGTAGATAAGTGTAGAAGAAGAATCAATTAATGGTAGGTTTTGAATGCGTTTTGAATATTATAATGTTAATTGAAACCGATTATTAATATAGAATTGGTAATTAATGGTAGCTTTTGAATGTGTTTTGAATATTATAATGTTAATTGAAACCGATTATTAATATGGAATTGTAAATGATTGTAGAAGAGTGTAAAAGAAGAATCAATTAATGGTAAGTTTTGAATACGTTTTGAATATTATAATGTTAATTGAAACCAATGAATGTTTTAATGCATGTTTTTAATGGTGCAATATAGTGTTCTACATTTGTGGTTAATTAAGGTAGTCTATATAAGAAAATTTATTGAGATAATTATAATGTTAATTGAAACCGATTATTAATATAAAATTGTAACTGATTATAGAAGAGTGTAGAAGAATCAATCTATCTATATTTATATCCATATCTATATCTATTTTATATCTATCTATATCTATATATACTATACTATATTTTATATACTATATAATATAATAAGGTTTTGTAGAATCTTTTTAAGTTTTCAGCATTAAAATCGTAATTAATAAGATACCTTAATTAGTCAACTGTACAATAGTTTTATGCACCAAAGTTATAAATGAATTATATTGCTTTTGTACAACATTTTTAAGCTTCTTGCATTAAAATCGTAATTACTAAGATACCTTAATTAGCAAACTGTATAATAGTTTCATGCACCAAAGTTGTATACAACACATATACTTTTGTACAACCTTTTTAAACATCTGCATTAAAATCATAATTAATAAAATACCTTAATTAGCAAAGTATACAATACTTTTATACACTACATTATGTTACACACCACATCTATCTTCTATACTCCTTATTATAAAGAGAATTTGGGATTCTCTTGAAAGTTGAAAGTTGAAAAATATAAAATCTTTGAAAATCTTGTGGTTCACACTTATACTATTTAATCTAAACCTATGGATTCTTCAACTTTATATTGACGTTTTAAGCATGTTTTTCTCATGTGCTTAGCAGGACGTTGTTGCTTGATATGTGTGAAGTCTATTTGCCCAACCAAGATTTCAAGAACCGTTTTAAGATATATATCTTTGCCTAAATACCGTTGTTAAAACTGATTTATGCTTCCGCATCTTTACTCTTGAATTATCCATATTATCAATGTAAAATTTATTAGTATTTTAATCAATGCATCGGTGTTTGTTTTAAACGTACCCTTAGAGGTCGTTCTGTATGTTTTGTACTTGAGATATTCATGAAAGTCGCGCCCCGGATGCTTAATCGGATAGGACCCTATTTGGGGGTGTGACATATGTGTTTTCAAATGGGTGTTTGGGCCGGTTTAGGAGAGGAGGGAAAAAGGAAGGAATTGAGGTTTCCTTGTTCATCAATGATTAGGGTTAGGTGCCTATATAAATACCTACACCTAGCCTCATTATTCATTCATTAAAAACCCTAAAATCACTGTTTTAGTGCTTTCTCCTAGATCCGATTGTGATAAAATCCTTAAAAGGATTTTCGGTTCTTTCCTACCTTCTAGAACCAATTTCTATTAAACCCTAAAGGGTTATTGGTGCGATTTGGTATCCCTCAAGATCGACTACATCAGCTTCAAGTTACGGTTTACTAGTTCTCCAAGTTGACAACAATTGGAAAACCGAATTAGGGTTTTTCGGTTCTTGTTTTTTTCCTTCTTTACGATTTTCGAATAAAACCCTAAAGGGTTTTCAATGCAGTTTGATCTCCACTAATTCGACAATCTATAAACCTAATCAAGGGTTTTTCGGTTTCTTGATTTCGGTTCAACCGAAATTGACAAAACCCTAATTAGGGTTTGCTGATTTTCGGTACGAGAATAACAAGGGTTTGTTTGTGATTTTCGATTCAAGAAACAAGAGGTATAACACTTGGTGTTTGAGACGTGAAGTAAAGACTAGCATCTTGACGTGCTTGTTTGACGTGTTGTATAAGCAATCGTAGATGTGATAACTTAATCACTAAAGATTCAAGATAAAGATTCTCGTTTAATTGACTTTGGTCATCAAACATAAAGGTTAGTATTTCTTACCCTATACGTGTGTTAATCATAGACATCAAACTAGATGTATCCGTTGTGTACTCACTGTAAATGGTTTACTAGTTTATAAAATCCCAACAACAACATGGCACTAACAAGAGCAGTTGACTTTCCAATACCAATCGGTGATTGAGCAACAATGTTTTTGTGAGGTGGAGTTATTATTAGTGCCAACATCTTTGCTAGGATCATACTTAAGGTCTCATACTTCATCTCCACGTAAAACCCCTTTTTATACCCTAGTGTGGGATTCAATTCCTCAATTCTCAATTCAGAAGCGTATGGTTTGTCTTCTACGGTCTAATATAAAATTAATAAACCCTTTATTATATATCAAATAAAAAACCATTTCCGATGAGGGACAGAGCACTTACAGCTTCCGGAATGAGTACGAAAGCCCATCGTTTATCTTTGATTTGGTGAATGGTTGTGTGATCCTGGTCCAGCATGTTTGCGTAGAATAAGCTGTTATACCCTAACTTTTTGGTGTCTAACTGTTCACACTGCTTATTCTCGATGTATATTTTTGGTTTAACAGCTTATTCTCGTCTAACATGAGAGACCGTGTTCACACTGCTACCGAAATCAAAGACGAAAATTGGGCTTTAGTACTCGTTCCGAAAGCTGTAAGTGCTCTGTTACTCCTTCTTTCCCTCATCGGAATTGATTTTTTATTTGATGTATAATAAGAGATTTATCAATTTTATTTTAGACCCCTGAAGTTAAACCATACGCTTCTGATATTAGAATTGAGGAATTGAATCCTACACTGCGGTTACTAAAGGGGTTGTGCATGGAGATGAAGTATGAGACCTTAAGTAAGATCCAAGAAGAGATGTTGCCACTGATTGTAACTCCACCTCACAAAAACATTGTTGCTCAATCACCGATTGGTACTGGAATGTTAGTCGCTGTTGTTACTGCAATCCTATACTTTGTTGATCCGGAAAATAAAAATTAGGCAATTTGTATAGTTCAAAATGATTATTTGGCTATCCTTTCAACTTTACTACACTGATGTCACTTTTTGGTGACGTCCCAACTGATGTCACTGGAATGCACAACAATTCTGATGTAATGCATGTATGCTTTCACATCTTCAAAAGCCATCCCATACTCGATCTGCACTAACATTATGAATTTATGTTCTTATAAAATCAACGATGTAAGAAGAAATGATGGGATAATAGCAAGCATATAAAGACGTCATGATGCACCTCGCATTTCCAAAATGTGTGAATTTGTTAAAGATAACCAATATGAAAGAAGGCTTTGTTCCGTTGAAAAGGTTTTTATGTTGAGAATATAAATCTGGACCATTGAAATCAATCTTTATCTCTACTCCTTATAAAACATTTACGACATCTAAAATTAGTAGTCTTAAAAATTTTAAGGCCTCGAAACATTTCTTTAATAAGAAAGTAACAAGTCATTCTAAAGTTATTAAAAAAATGCCTTTAATTTTGTAACTTTGCAACATCTCCAATATTCATCATAACCCATTTAATTTAAAATGTAACAGCCCATTTCAAAATGTCACACCCATATCTTATCTATGTTATAAAAAGAGGCAGTTACAGAGCTGGAGGGTGGTCGGCCCCCCTCAACCGGCCCTGGCCCTATGTGTGAGCCACCTATGGCACGTGTCACATGCGACTGAAGCCGACGAGCTGGAATTTTCTTTGAAAATTTTTGATCTTACAAAAGAAAGAAAATTTGCCTTGGTAGTTGGTATGGTATAAATTAAGTTTAACCGCAATACATCCTCATTTTTAGTATAAAATTACAAAAGTAAGGTTTTGCGTTTCTTGTCTTAAGTTTCTAACTTTTTGGTTCTAGAAACGATTGTATTTTTTAATGGCTAAAATAAATGTCTCTTTTGTTTGTAATAAATATCTTCTTAAGTTTATTCCATTTATTTACATAAATTAAGTATTGGTTTTATTATCTAAAAGAGTTATAGTTGTGAAAACGTCGTGAACATCTAAGTTTATCTACGATTCATATGATTTATGTCTGTTTTGCGGTATGTTTAATTGTGTTACTACTAAAAAAATATCATTGGACCCTTATGTCTAACGACTAAAACTTCAATACAACTTGTAAAACAACGAATTGTGTGTCATTATCGGGAAAAAAAATTGGGCCCCCCTTTAACATAAATTCCTGGCTCCGTCCCTGAAAAGAGGTCCAAAATTATGTGAGGCACCATAAACGAGATTCTTCCGGCATACTAGATTTCGCAGGTATCATTTGCAATTCACACTTTTCTATATATATTTACTTTTCTTTTGTAATATGAAGTATTAATTTTACATACTTTGTTGCCGTTAGGTTCAAGACTGATGAAGGATATCATTGTTAAAACAACATGACGGGACACATACAATGTAACAGGTAAGAATTTACAAGTTGAAGCAACAAATACTTCATAAGAGAAACTAGTCTATAAAAGCTATTTGTAGTCTTCTATTAAAAAACTAATGAACTTGTTCCTGCTTTTTTTGTTAACGTGCCAAAGATTTTGTTTCTTCAAAACCTAAGACCAAGTATAATGGCGAGGTTCATCACGAGGTCAGTGCGGCATAAAGACATTGTTAACACAGTCGGTAAAACTGTGGCATAGTTCGTGAAGATGCCGATGAAGGCGGTCTTAGGGCAAAACTACGCGAAATATTGTAATAATGGACTCATGGTGGATTTTTTTAAAGCGCGGATTGTCATGACTTTTGAAAAATGTTGTTGATAAGAGTCACGAATGGGTATAGAAAGAACGTTTATAATGTATGATTTTTGTGATCGATGGAAGTTATCTATACTACATTATAAATCATTTTTCACTCATTATTGAATGTTGAAAATGTAAGAATACCCTTATTTAATGAAAAAGTACTACATTATAAAGCATTTTTCATCATTCTTGAATGTTAAAAATTTGGGATACCTCTATTTAATGAAAAGTACTACTACATTATAAAGCATTTTCCACCCAATGAATATAACACCCTCTTTTAAAGCCTGTTACGTTTTAAGGCCATTAAATGCCTTTGTAGTTACAACTCTTATAATCAATGCTATTTATGATAGAGTTACAACTCTTATGATCAATGCTTTTTATGATGAAAGTACAAAATAACATACATATATATAGGCATACACACACAGTTGATTCACATGTATATGCACACACGATCCACATGAAATTCAGATTTGATTAGCTTCTATTTGTGAATCTACACACACGATTCACATGAAATCATATATCTCATCAACTTTTCATAATGTATTCCGCACTAATATTGTTTTTATCATGATTTGTAATTACATGTACAACTTGTTGGAATGTGCATACTAGCTTCATGCCGGTTTCGGTATCAGTAGTCAAGGAATAGTCCAAGGTAAATCTTGAACCATAACATGTATATTATCTTTGGAAGATTCGAGAAAAAAAGAATAGGTAATCAAACATTCCTATTATAGATTCCATATGTTTTTTAACAGTTTATGCATTCAATTCGTGATAAGTTACCTAACACCATGGATGCATGCATGGATAAATGTTGAAGCGGTCCCAAGAGTTGAAGCAAAACACACACCACGATTGTCATTTGCCGCCTCTAGGTATGTTCCAATTACACATGTTTCTGTTTTCATCTAAGGTTCATCTGGTCCTTGAACCTCGCTTTGCCCCTCATCGAAAGATTTAATTATACGGGAACTCGTTGCCACAACGCGCGGGTACTTGTCTATTTTAACTTATGTTTCAAAGATGTTACTTATGTGTTCCTTTCTTTCGTTTTGGATCTTATGTTTATTTGGATATGAAATACTTTGCACTGTTATTGCTTAAAGTTATTTTAATTTAAATTATCTTTCATTTATATAGAAAAATGTTTAACCGAATAACATTTGCTCGCCGCAAAATATAGTCACAGGGTACCCACCGCCGTTGCAGCGGTGGGTAGCCGTGTGATTATATTTTAGAAGTCTTGAAAATGTTCACTATATATACGTTTTTAACTAGCCATTAGTCTTAAAAGGGATCAAAACATTTCTTGTTTGGGAAAGATTTAAAGGCATCAGTCAATGTTCACCATACACATTTTTTAATTCACATCAGATTTAATATATACGTTTTTTAAATAACATGTGTTAAAAATAGCCCATTTAAAGGAGTTTTTAACTCTTGGTCAAAAGGAGTTATGGGCATTAATCGGCTAATTAATCTAATAACCTCTTCCATGAATACATAGTGGTTATATGACCATAAATGCATATTGGTTACATATAAATGAACAACGTTTGCTCGTCATAATATTTAGTTACAGGGTACCCGCCGTCGCATTGCGCGAGTACCCGTCTATTGGTTTTAACACATTATATAAGTCATTGATTTAATTAAAATGGGTAAAATGATAATTGAATCATTAAATAATAAATTGAAAGACCAAAGTCTCCCACGGTTTTTTTTTCAATCTTAATTTTCGTACGATTTCTTTGTTGCAATCTTAATTGAATCATTAATGCAAGTCATGGATTGTAAAACACACTTATACGTTTTTTTGCCATCTTAATTTTCACATGTCTTGTTTTGTGAATCATTTATTTATTTATTTATTACTTGTTACCAATAATAATACAAACGTATTAAAAATTATATATGAATTTTGGATATCCTAAGCACACATAAAAGTAAATCTTTGTGCAATACATGATTCAAGTTTTTAAATGTACTATGTATTACGCATAATTTTTGAGTTTTGATTCATAAAATATAAACGAGTAGCTTTATAAGTAGTGAATCTTTAGAAAAACAGTCGAGTTAATTTTGAATCACTTTCAGTATGTGAATCATACATCATTTATTTGAGTTTATGAATTAATAAATAAAACTTTAATTGTATTACTTTAAGTAAAGTTTGTTTATTTTAATTAAAAGTAATTTATTTTTTTATTTAATAGATTTTTAATCACTCTTTGCTGGTAAGAAAAATAATAAACTAATTCATTTGTGTTTTTTCAATCCTTTTTACTTGTTATAATAGTGAATCATTAATAAACTATATTCATTAATAAAAAAAGAATACTTAAAATATGAATCACCACATAAATAGATAATAGGAAGATTGGAGTAATTTTAAGCTATAAATATCCGTTAGCAAGAATGCACTTGACGATGACAAACACTAAAAAAAGCTCAAATAAAAAATGAATGAATTAGTTATTTTTGAATTTGCATTTGGAGAGAAGGAAAAGTAAAATGTATGCGTTAAGTACAATGCATTAAAGTAGTGAATATTATAATATACTCAAGGACTTTATTGTAAATACAGTTAGTTAGGGGATAGAATGTAATATAATTTGTCAAAGTAATTAGTTAATGTAATTGGTCACATTAATGTAATTATTCAAAGATAGCTACTTAATGGGATGATTAAGTGTGAGTCACCTACTCGGTCAGAAGAGGGACCGTTTGATATGCAAAATAATGCCGCTGATTGGCCCAAATACCTTCTGAGTGGGCCAGCTTATAAGATATGATCTCTCATTCAGCATGCAATTTATGTACGCAAGTATTTACCTACACTTCAGTGTGTATTACAATTTGTTTATTTTTATATTTTAGTAACCTCTAACATTATTATTGGAAAGCATTGATCAAACAACATGAAATGATAAGAACTTCGGATTAGTGCATACAATATAAACATGATCCGTATATATAAATATGGAAATCAAGTGCCGAACTCGATTAATATGCATTTCATTAGACGAGTAAAAATTGATTGCCGATGGAATTTTATTTACATTTATAAACGTCGAACAATTTTTATTTCGTACACTACTTATATGTATGTACTAAATCTAATTATGTGTATACATGTTCAAAAGCAAATCATGTGTGTACAATGTTACAATCATACGCACTTTTTAGATGTGCGTAAAAAATGTGAAAAAAATAAGGTATTTGCGGTACTAAATAATATAAAATGACAATGTTAATGTACTAAAATCATTCTCTTTTAAAAACAAGTATCAAACAGTAGTTTTCAATCAGAACAATAATCATTCAGCAACTTTGAATCATTGAGCATCTTGATTCATTCAGTGGTAAATCATAATGTTTTATCAAACAACCCCTTTCTTGTATAACCAACTCAGAGTTTGACCAACTCTTGTATAAATACGACAATAAGCCTCATTTGTTATGTGTGAAATAATAATCATTTTCCTTAAGTTGTGTTCCACTCATATGGTATCAGAACACACAATGCTCAATTTAAGTCAGTTTTGCCCTAAATCTTCTAACTCAAGTTGTGTTATAAAAATAGATTTAAATAACATCGATTGCTAAAAATAGATTTAAATAAACATTTATTATATTATAAAAACTATATATGTGGATAAGAGATAGGGCTGCAACTATTGGGACCCACATAAAGGATAAACCCACATTTTATTAGAGATTGGCAATAATATGTGTCACGTATTTTCTTTACAAAAGCAACCAAACATTTAACTTGAAAGTCAAAGTTACATCCGACTTCCAAAAACCATCAAACAAACAGGGCCTAACTTTTTGGTTCTAGAAACGATTGTATTTTTTAATGTCTAAAATAAATGTCTCTTTTGTTTGTAATAAATATCTTTTTAAGTTTATTCCATTTATTTACATAAATTAAATATTGGTTTTATTATCTAAAAGAGTTATTGTTGTGAAAACGTCGTGAACATCTAAGTTTATCTACGATTCATATGATTTATGTCAATTTTACGCTATGTTTAATTGTGTTACTACTAAAAAAATATCATTGGACCCTTGTGTCTAACGACTAAAACTTCAATATAACTTGTAAAACAACAAATTGTGTGTCATTATCGGGAAAAAAATTTTGAGCCCCCCTTTAACATAAATTTCTGGCTCCGTCCCTGCACGTGGTAGTAGTTGTCAGTGGATTTAAAATGTAAAATTTAACAGATGATCGTTAAATAGTTAACAAAAATACCCAAATTGGGCAAAAAATAAGTTGGACGCCTTTTTATGCAAGAAAAAAGTATTATACCTTGATTGGAAATGATACTTAAGTTAAGTACATTTTTGTGCTATTTAAAGATAAAAGGTCAAAGTTTCGAGGTAAAGGATGAAAGTAAAAGCTGAATTTCTCATCATTGAAGTAGATACACCCTTCTTCTCGTGCCTAGGTTGAAGGGATGTATACACATAGTCAACACCCTTACTGAAAAACCCGTCTCTGTGGAAGTCAAAAGTTCTGACACAATTGGGGATGTCAAAGTCAAGATAACAGATATGGTTGGTGTTCCCCCATACAACCAGAATTTCTTCTTTGTTGGACAAAAGTAGCTCGATGATGACAGAACCCTTGATGACTACCACATCCTTTCAGATTCCACCCTCTTTCTTGTGCCTGTACGTAGAGGGCGGATGAAGATACCGTCTGTGAAAATACCATCCCTCTGGATGTTGTTAGCCAGTATACCATCGGAGAAGTGAAATCCTTGATTCAGGACAAGGAAGGTATTCTCACATGCAACAAAAGCTTAATGACAGCCGTACCTTTGTCAACTACCTCATCCAGAATGAGGCGACCCTCCGTCTAGTTGATAATACATTGATGAGGACGGAACCGATGTGGATACATGTCGAGATTGTTGCCACTGAAAGACCATCTCTCTACAAGTAGAAACCTTCGATACCATCAACAGTGTGAAATCCAAGATTCAAAGCCAGGAAGATACTCCCTATGAACAACAAAGACTGTTCTTGCCTCAAATTCAGCTAAGAGACGACTGTACTTTTGCGGACTACTATATACAGAATGATTCCACACTCCATCTAGTTGTTACATTGATCATGATATTCATCAAGACAACACACAGGGATATTATTGCTCTTGATGTCGACAGCTCTGATAACATTTCGAACATGAAAACAAAGATCCAGTACAAAGAAAATATTCCCCGTATCTGCCAAAGGTTCAAAGTACGAAACACTACTTTTTCCAGCATACAACAGATTAAAATATCACTCATTAAGAACATGTATAAGGTTTCAAAATTATTATTCATATGTTTCTTATCTTAGCTTATGAGCACAAAAATATATTGCCAAACTTCATGGGTCACTGAATTGTATACAATCACATTATATACAACTTTTATTTACTTTGGCATCATCAGCAAGCGAAGATGCAATCACGATGTAAGCAAACTCCATGTCAGCAAATTAAACAGCAAGCACGCATCAGCACAGCAAACTGTAGAGAAAAAAACAACAAACTAATCAATGTAAATATCTTATGAATAAGCCATAAGTTCAAGTAAGCAACCTCATAAGCCTTCGAATGGTATGTGAGGTCTTGAATATAAAATCAATAAGCAATAAAGTATTTAGTCTAGAGAGAGAAAGTAGAGAGAGAAAGAAGGAGGATGAGGATTAGAGAAAAGATTAGAATGAGATTTAGAAACACCTAGAGACACACCTCACAAATGAGGTGGTGGAGGGGTATTTATACCCTTTTACAATAATGAGCATAAAACCCTTGTCTTTTAGACTTTTATCATTTATCCCTTTTGTCTTTTAGACTTTAACGATTTAGCCAGGTCTTGTGACTTTATTTTAGTCACAAGCCTTTCACTTACCCTATTACATAATATTATTATTCTATTTATTATAAGACTTTTATCTCAATAAGATCGTCACTTTTATCAATCCTAACAATCTTCCCTCAAGGGACGATCATTGAGATCTCTCTTTGATTGCATTAATGATCATCATTTTCTTATTCGTAACAATCTCCCCATAAAGGATGATCATTGAGATTTCTCTTGTGACTTTGAATTTTGAACTTTAATACTTGTTTGTCTTGAGTCTTATTGTGTAATAGTGGTCTGCTCTTGTGATCTTGATCTTTATCTTTTCATTATCCTTTTTTTTTCTTTGCCTTTGAGATCTTTCCATATCATCATTCTTTACTGTGAATCCATCTTGATTTATCTTTTGAAGCTTCTAACCAACATACTCATACTTTCTTGACATCTTACACTCTTCTCATGTAGAACCTTTGTCTTGATTAATAACTTGATGATTTGAGGAAGTTCTTTGGTTTATCAGAGTTGCGGAAATGTATCTTTGAACTTAGTGAAGTCATGTGTGGAGTGCGGTCCAAGCATGAGAGTCAACTACTAACTTCAATTCCAACAATCTCCCCTTATCAATATTGTGACATCATAAGTAACCTTGGTAATCCTACGGTCTCTTCTATCACTTCACTTTATCTTAGCACCATTAAGCTCACTTGAAAATCACCTATGTTAATTTATGAGTATATTAACTACCTTATGATTACTAAGAGCCATTTATGTGTACAAGTACTCCTAAGAAAATCAAACTTTAAAACAATACAAATTCGGATCTGATTGCACACTAAAAAGTATGACACTAAAAACAATACTTAGAAAATAAATCAGAGGTTAAAAACTTATGGAAGTTTAATAGACACATAGAGATTTACCTCTGTAAAAGGGCTAATCCTAATTCGAATTTTAAGTAGGGGTTTTACTCTTCGAAATCAGACCCAAATCTGAGGTCCGTATTTACTGTTTTGACAACTTTTCTTGCAAACAATATTTGATTGACCTCCCGACCTCATAAACCTTCGAGGCCAGATGTTCTAAAAACTAGACTCTCTGAGCTACGTTATAGGCACCGGAAACTTGACAAAAGCTATTACCATCATTGAGATAATGGCCGAACAACACGAATTAAGTTTAACCAATTACATCCATAAGCTTCTAATTAAACCCTAATCATTATAACATGATTATTATATCATTAATTTACTGATTTTACAAAACCCTAATTCCATCATAATAATTATTACATGAATTAATGATTAATAACTAACAAGGATTAATTAAACATACCTTAAAGCTTGTTTCTTTCACAAAATCAAAACCCTAAATTTTTCTCTTCTTCTTTTTCTCTTGGATCAGTCGAACAGTATATGAGAGAGGGTTATGGGTATGGGATTTTATTTTATATTTATAGGCCTCTAGAATAATCCTAGATAATTCCTAATTAGAGTTCTAGTTTAATTAGGCTTGGATTTCCTTTCTTTTTTCCTTTTCTTTTTTTCCTTTTCTTTTTGGGCCGGCCGATCCCCTATTGTACATATATATATTTTTTATTATTATTTTTATTAAATTATTAATTAACTAATTACTTGCATTACCTTAAGTTTTTATAAAAACCTTAGCTTGTTTGCGCATACCTTTTCGCTTAAACGCAATTTACTAGACTTTTAAGAATAAATAACTTTTCACTTCTATTAACCCTAACTTTCCAAAAATAGAAATTTCGTTTCTTTCATATCCTTACTACTAGAACCTAATCTCTTCCTAATATTACTAACACATAAATACGTATACGTATAATTACTTACACAATTAACGCGAAACCGCTTCAATCACCAAAATCATTTCCTTGTCACCAAAAGTGAACGAAATGAATTCCACAAAATCCAACACAAATCCAATCCCAATGAGACGATCACGCTCAATGGATTGATTATCCAATCTCACATATCCCACACAAACACATATAAACACGTATAAACACATATAACACATAACCCATACATATAGAATATATATTTAGGTCAACACTACGGTTTGACCAACATGCTCAAGCCACGTTTGTCACAGTATCCCCACCTTGAGAAAATCTCGTCCCAAGATTTAACTACTCGAGGCATTAGCACTATCGACAAACAACTGAGGACACTTAGACCTCATTTGATCCTTGCGTTCCCAAGTAAGCTCAGGACCACGCTTTGAATCCCAACGAACTTTCACTAATGCTATCATACTACGCTTTTACTCATGACCTCTATGTCCACAACATAAACGGTTCCTTGACAAAACAAATAGTCTTGTCAACCTTAATCTCGACTAACTTCCACAATCCGAATCCAACTGCTAATGAATTGGCTTACCCCCATAAGGGTGCAATTAGCAACACAACAACCCCAAACGAAAAGAAGCATCCTACTACATGAACCTCGCTCGTCATTAAGAAAACTTATCAAAACCCTTAAGTTGTTGTAACAATGTGTTTTATATCTTAACCTCGCAACTCATCAAACAAGAACTGTCTTGAAATTAAGATATAAGATGTTACAATGCTTAACGTATCTAAAGAATCCACGCAAATTCAGGTTTACTCAAACTTTCAGCACCTCCCAATCCAATTTCCGATACTCAGCTCATAAGACAGAAATTATCAACCGAACTATAGGCCCAATCCATCCAAGGATCTCAAATGGTCCTACATAACTTAGTTCTAACTTGTCTTTCTTTCCAAACGTACTACACCTCTCCAAGGTGAGACCTTCAACCACCCATAACCTACCGGCATTAATTCAAAAGTTTCCCAGTACTAACAAGCTAACTCTTATGACAATTTGGATGCCTCAAGCCTTTCCTGTATTACCACTATCTTGTTTCTTATACCAAATTTGATCCATTCAACTCACTCTCTCCAGTTACGGCCCATAAAACGGTAACCTACATTCCTTTCCATACCATGCTTCAAATGAAGCACAATC
Source organism: Tanacetum coccineum (assembly GCA_026074375.1). Lineage (NCBI taxonomy): Eukaryota > Viridiplantae > Streptophyta > Magnoliopsida > Asterales > Asteraceae > Tanacetum > Tanacetum coccineum. Next base: position 12,700 of record BQNB010044739.1, on the reverse strand, counting down.
CAACTCCGAAATGTAATCCCCACCTTAGGGAAAAACTCATCTCACAAATGTGAGTATTCCAATTACCTCTAAAATCTACCATACTTGTCCTAAGCATAGCTAGGAACGGGGTGACTTAGTCAGTCCATTGACTACACCCAACTCGCATCGTATCCACTACTCACACTTGGTAACTTAATAACAATATCCTTAGTTATCCTTTCCCACTTCTACTCGGGTAACTCAGGTTGTAGCAACAATCCTAAAGACCCTTGATACTCAACTTCCACTTCTAAATACGCTAAATACTTACTACCGCAACTAGCTATATCCTTCTTCATACTCAGCCATCGATTAGTTAACCTAAAACCACACAACATTGTATCCGCTCCAGTATGGATAGAATACTTTGTCGTATAAGCCTCTTCAATAGCCAAGGTCCTTACATCTCTCCAAATGGAGGTCCGAACCTTGTCTAACCAATATGAACCACTCTCCATCTCTTTTCATACTCGTTGGTCTAAGCCACACAACATCTTATGTTGACGCGTTCTTTGCTTTGGAAATCTTATCCTATACCACCAACATCCTCTTCTCAAACCTAGATCGGATCGTCGTTTATCTATCTTGAACTCATTCTTAGCTTCACTCCTTCTTCCTACTCCACGGTACAACATCTACATTTGCCTTTCCCAGATGGTACTTGGCCTCAAAATCAAACTCACTAAATAACATCCATCCATCTTCTTTGCCTCATGTTCAATCCTTTCGATTGAAAGTGTGTTGGAGACATTCATGCTCCGTATAGATTACTCTTCATGTCTCGTTCACTTAATGCTTCTAGCATTATAAGGCAAAACCTACCACGTTAGTCATGCAATCCTTCATAAGAACCTTCAGTTGTCGCGACCTAGAATCAATCACTTTCTCCCTTTTTTTTGCAAGCATGCTTCCAAATCCTTGCTTCGCGCGTCATAATATACTACGAAATTGTATGCTCCTTCCGGCAATGCCAAGATTGGCTCATTACCCATTTGATTCCTTCCACATCTAGATAGCTTCCTCTTTGCTCCACTTCCACGTTGTTGGAAAACTTCACGTACATCTTCTCTTCCTTTAGTGACTCCACAATCATCTTTACGTGCGACTCGTACTCCTCCTTAGACTTCGAGTCGGTTTAAAATATCGTCTGTATATATACGTTAACTAGCTTGTCTATATACAGCCATGCACACCCGACTCATTAACTCCATGAAAACCACTGGTGCATTAGTTAACCCAAAAGGCATAGCTGTAAACTTCAACGTGTCCATTACGCATCCTAAAAAAAACAGTCTTGGCTACGTCATCCCTGTGCACCCTCCATTGGTGACATCACATACGAATTTTCTATCTCACTCTTCTCGAGATAATCTATGCACATTCCAAACTACCCACCTTTCTTCCTACCAAGCAATACAGATGCTTCCCACCACAAGTTACCATTCGAACCAACCCTCACCTTGCAACTCCTGCAATCATTCCACACCTCTTGCCTTTCTAAAGACGTAAACAACACGAGCCTTCTCAAATCGGCATCACTCCTTGTACTAATTCCATACGAAATCCTATTCTACGACGAGGGGTAAAACCTACTAATTCCTTAGGAACACTTTAGAGGGTTCACATACTACAAAGATATCACATAATCTTAACTCATCTTCCTTGGTACTTCTACGAGACCTCGTATCCTCTTTAGTTCATTTTCTCCACGAACCTTAAGCACTCTCCATATTACCAAGGCATTTTAACTACTTCTCGTGGCATACCATCTCGGCCTTATGTCTCAACAACCAATTCTCTCCTACAACTACATCAACACTCTCATAACTAAGAGGTACTAAATCAAAAGTAAAGCGAGAACTTTCTAATTCTAACTTGGGATCGCGAATAATTCCATTCTCTTAGCTACCATCAATCGCACCACCCAGAAGATACGTCCTAACATCAACTCTAGCACCACGCCATGAGGAAATTTAAAACTTGACATGCACCAATTGGTATGGACACAAAAATCACACGATTCCAAAAAGAAAAAAAAAGATCAACCGAATGTCAACGTCGACAAAAAGAACGAACCTCCGACCTAACAAATGTATCAACGATTGCTAGAAACACCCCCAACGAATAATACCACGTACCACAACCCATTAATTAAAAGATTAAGAACCTTTGTACCAAAACTAATTTTTACCCAAGGAAATTTTACCTCATAACCTTATACCAATCATTTTAAAACAATAGAATCACCATAGTTAATAATGCAAATAATTTTAAGTGTAAAAATAAATTTAAATATAATTTTCATAACTAATTATAATTATGGTTTTCATAAAAGAAATCGAAAAGATGATTTTGAAAAAAAACGTGTTGCAATTTGATTTATATAATTTATTTTTAAAGAAGTTTTTAACACCTAAACAGATATGGTATTCAACTACACAACTAACTTTCAAAGAAATATATGACCTCACAACAAAAAAAAACTCAAGATAAGCAAAATAGACTCCAAAATACTTAAGAATTCCAATACCAGAAAATTAATTTACTTGAAAAACGAACACGACAAGAACCTTACAACCAAACAACCATAAGGAATCATCATACCAACGTCCTTAGAACCAAACCAAAAATTAAAGTCACCTTTAGACAAAGGAAACAATCAAAACGCAACGGAGAACATAGAACACCAGATATATGATAACACGCCTAGATACCAACCCTAGCGTATGATATCTCAACGAACAACGAGCTAACGAACCAACTTAAGAATCGTAACGACAATATCAACAAGTATCCGATGTATCCGCAAATGATAGATGAAAGGGAACCTTACCATCTACGCAACCCAATCCTATATAATCGCTCAAAAGGTTAAGAGAGGAATTCTCTAACCATACAACCATCCTCAACAGGATCTCACATCACATCTACACTACCATCTACACAACTATCCAGACTTACATCCTTACATAATACATACAAGCAACAATGATCAATGCAATCAAAGTCACAAGTCCACGTGTGTGTTGCCTTTATAATTATGTTCGCGACCATAATTATAATTGCACCTTTTTCACACGTATACTTACTTCCAAGACCACACATCTCAATGATAACACACATCTACCACATAGCACTTAATAATAATCCAAATATAACTCAAACATGATAATCCATCTAACGAACCATAAAATCCCAATCGACCAAACGAAACAGAAGTCACATCGTGACCTAAAATATAAAAGCAATCCTCGATTATAGCAAAGCATCGAGGTAGAAAACGAAATAAACTTACGTTGGGCCTCGCTTGGGTTTGAATTTTCTCTCTCAAAAGTCACCCAACTCCGCGGGTCCAGTGAGGTAAACAATCTCCCAACGATATCTCCTAGGGGTAGGGGAAGACATGACTAAAATAATAACAAAGGGGTATATATTATTAGATCCCCATAATGAAAAAGTATATATTTCATATTATATAGTAGTAATTTAAAATAGAAAGAATTTCAAAGCTTTTAGGTAGCGGAAACATACGGTATATACGTACACAAACACTTATGCCCTAAAATGCAACTATATGAGGGACCCTTAAGCTATAGTCTAGGCTCAACCACCTAGTTCTCTATAACCATAGGCTCTGATACCAATCTGTCACACCCCGCCTAGGCGGAAACACGAGGCGTAACATCATAGATATCATCACAACACAATGGTGTCTACTATAGAGAAATCTAAATGAAAGAAATAATCAAATGGACACTATGTGTCATGACAATACCCAACACAAGATAGAGGAGTCTTGCATTACTAAAGTAATGTCATACACGAAACAAAATGATCCAAATACTAACAATCTCTAACAAACAAGTATCAAGCAAAACAAATGAAAAGACCAGAAAAGACAACTCCACAAGCAATGCCTAAGGTCTCTTTAGCCACTTTTCCTAACATCCTTCTTATCATCATGATACTCACCTGAAAATGATGCTTAAAAACGTCAACATAAAGTTGGTGAGAGTCATAGGTTTAAGACACGATGTAAATCCAATTAAATCATTACTGTGATAAATGAAAACACTGCATGACAATAAATGAACTACCATATAAGCTATCATGTAAACCATATCAAATCCAATCCAAACCAATACCATTCACACGATTACGAGACGTCTCTATCGCAGTACTACTCCAATTGATCACTAAGCCATGTAGCATACCATAAATCCACTCCAATTGATCACTAAGCCATGGAGCATAACACAAAACCTACTCCAATTAATCACATAGCCATGGAGCATATCACATCACAAACATGTAGCATATATCATATAATAGCCACATAAAGTCCATACATCACTTTAAACATATTATCACAGTAATCAAAACATTTCTATACTAGCATCATTTCCATACCAAGTTTAAAACGAAGTAAAAGTAGGACTATGAAACTCACCTGATGCTTAGCTTCCCAAAAGCTTCCAACAAGGCTTCACAAATGACAATCACAAATCTACGCAGATTCCAACAAAAACATCACAAACAACTTCACGAATGATCTAATCAATAGCACACAATAAGTTACCATCAATAGGTATTCTAAACCCAATATATGAACCTCAACTAAGATGGAATATCTTAAGCTATCAACCATAGTTCCCTAATAACATGATTTAACCTTTTTCAACTCCTACATATGCCATTTACACTTTAAGTTACACTTTAAATTTTCTTGGTTTTGAGCAGAAATTTGTAACTCAGTACGCGTCCTAACTTACCACTTAAACACATCTATAAATCAAAACAAAATCACCATCTAACATATATGTCTATGAACCCCCCAGAAGCTCTCCCCATAGTGCCATTACCTTTTTACAAATACCCTTTAGAAAATTTCATTAGTCAAAGTGTCTGAATGTCGTCCAGAATCTGACCTCCTAAAAGTATGACACTAGATGACCACTTTAGACCTCATTATAGGGATAGAAAAAATTCAGGGGTCACACACAATATATGAACTAACTTCCACGTGATTTAGAGCCTCTAACTAGATGTCTAAGTATTTTTAGAAAAATCAAAACCAAAACTGAAATTCGTTTAGAGTTTTACAACTGATTTTGTAACGACATTTGACCCTCTTCCCTCCATAGAAAACCATGAGGCCAACTTTCTTGAAAGTAGACTCTCTGAGGTTATCTACAGTATGTTGTAAAATGTTTATTTGATAAATTATGAATGAGTTATGACCTCTACAAGACTGACCAAAAATCTGCAGTGAATTATAACGACTATATCCAAAGATTGAGCCCTAACCGACAACCCCAATCATGTAAGAAATCAAACGAATGAACAAACATGATCTATTCATCATATACTTTCAGAAACTTAAGAACCCTAATTTGAAACCCTAATCCATCATGTTTAGATTACTAAAATTGAAAATTAATAACTAAAATTAAACAAAGATAAGAAAAAATACCTTAGCACAGAACCCTAACTTTTTTTTCTCTCTTTTTCCTTCTTGGTTTGGTCGACATGTTAAGGGGGAGGGGGTTTGGGATTTGTGTTGTATTTATAGGCACAATATTAATTATAGATAAAGCCCAGTTAGAATTTGTTTCCAAATACAATTCCTTTTCTTTTTCTTTTTCCTTTTATTTTCTAAAATTTTGATTTTACTATTCATGCCTAAATTTTTTTTTCTTTTATTAATTAATTAATTATCTTTATTCCTTAAGTTTCATAAAAACCTAAGCTAATTTGTTAAACTATTTTGCTTGAAAACTACTTTCTAAAAATAACTTTTCATTTTCAAATCACATTTCTATATATTGGAAAGTTTACTGACCAACTTCCATATTTTTAACCACATTATTCCTTATAACCCTAACTTCTGAAAAACCTAATATTAATTTAATTCACTAACACAAAAATACATATACGTAATATTACTTTACACATTTAAACACATAAACACTCAAATCTCATATCTTTTTCTAGTCATTCAAAAGTGAACGAAATGAATTCTAAACCAATTCCACCAACATTACAATCTCATTGAGATAGAGCACACTCCATAGATTGATTACCAATACCTCACATAACCCATAAACTCATATAAACACACAGAATTACATACACCATATATTGCAACAGGCACATAAGTCAATACTAACGGTTTGACTAACCTGCTCAAATCATGGTTGTCATAGTATCCCCACCTTGAGAAAATCTCGTCCCGAGATTTAACTACTTGAGGCATTAGCACTATCGACAAACAACTAAGGATACTTAGACCTCATTTGATCCTTGCGTTCCCAAGTAAGCTCAAGACCACGCTTCGAATCCCAACGAACTTTCACTAATACTATCATACTACGCTTTTACTCATGACCTCTCTGTCCACAACATTAACGGTTCTTTGACAAAACAAAGAGTCTTGTCAACCTTAACCTCGACTAACTTCCAAAATCCGAATCCAACTGCTAATGACTTTGCTTACCCCCCACACTGGAGCAATTAGCAAACACAACAACCCCAAACGAAAAGAAGCATCCCACTACATGTACCTCGCTCGTCATCGAGAAAACTTATCAAACCCTTAAGTTATTGTAACAACGTGTTTTATATCTTAACCTCACAACTCATTAAACAAGAACTGTCTTGAAATTACGATATAAGATGTTACAAAGCTCAACGTATCTAAAGAATCCACGCAAATTCATGTTTTACCCAAACTTTTCAGCACCTCCCAACCAATATTTTCCAAACTCCAGCTCATAAAGATAGAAATTCTCACCGACTGTAGCTTAATATATCCAACGATCTTAAATGTTACATAACTCAATCTAACTTAATCTTTCTTTCCTAAACTACTACACTCTCTAAGGTGAGACCTTTCAATCTTCAACCACCCATAACCTACCAGCATTAAATTCAAAGGTTCCACACTACCAAGCTAAACTCTTTCAACAATTTGCTGCTCAAGCCTTTCCTGTTTTCCACTATCTTGTTGGTTTGTTTCTTGTACCAAATTAGATTCCATTCAACTCCTCTCTTTTCCAGTACGAACGCAAAACGGTAACCTAGCATTCTTTTCCATGACCAGCATCAAATGAAGACATCATACTCGAATGAATACACCCCACCTTTAGGGAAAAAAACACATCTCACGAAAGTGAGTATTCCCATTTACCTCTAAAATCTACCCTACTGGTCCTGAGCAAGCAAGGAATGGGTGACTTAGTCAAGTCCATTGACTACACCCGAAATGCGCAAGGGTCTATCCACTACTTACAACCTTGGTAACTTTGACAACAATATCCTTAGTTAATCATTTCCCACATCTACTTGGGTAAACTCAAGTGTAGTAACAATCGAAGACCCTTGCTACTCAAGTTCCACTCTCGAAACGCTAAATACTTACAATATTCGCAACTAGCTACATCCTTCTTCATACTCAGCCATCGATTACTTAACCTAAAACCACACCATCGTATCCGCTCCAAGATGGATAGAATACTTTGTCTTATATGCCTCTTCAATAGCCAGGTCCTTACATCTCTCCAAATAGAGGTCCGAACCTTGTCTAACCAATATGAACCACTCTCCATCTCTTTTCACACTCGTTGGTCCAAGCCACGCAACATCTTATGTTGACGCGTTCTTTGCTTTGGACATCTTATCTTTTGCCACCAACATCCTTTTCTCAAACCTAGATCGGATCGTCGACATCTATCATCGAACTCATACTTGGCTTCACTCTTCTTTCCTACTCACGGAAACAACCTTCTACATTTACTTTCCCCGATGGTACGTGGCCTCGAAATCAAACTCCTTAAATAACATCCATCCCAATCATCTTTGCCTCATGTTAATCCTCCAGCTGAAATGTGTTTGGGAGACATTCATATCCGTATAAATACTCTTCTTCCATGTCTCGTTCACTAATGCTCTAACATTATAAAGGCAAAACCTAACACGTTAGTCCATGCAATCCTTCTTAAGAACCTCATGTCGTGACGTACAAGCAATCACCTTCTCCCTTTTTCCAAGCATCATCTAAATCCTTACTTCGCCGCTTCCATAATAATACAACGAAATCGTTCTGCTCCTTCCGCAAATGCCAAAATTGGCTCATTACCATTTGATTCTTCCACATCTAGATAGCTTTCCTCTATGGCTCGCTTCCCCTTGTTTGAAACCTTCACGTACATCTTCTCTTTCTTTAGTGACTCCCCTGATCATCTTCACGTGCGTACGTACTCCACTTTAGACGTTGGTCGGATTAAAATATCGTTGGTCTAATACGTTATCTAGCTTGTCTATATACGCGCCATGCACACCCGGCATCTTAACTTTCATGAAAACCGCTGGTTGCATTGGTTTAACCCAAAAGGCATAGCCCGACACACTCAACATCCTTGACAAAGACTGTGAAGACTTTGAAGGCCCAATCCTAGCCCAGTTACAGCCAATCTCAGCCATTGTACACACAAAATCCACTTCATAACCTTATTGGGCTTGAAAAAGCCCAATAACCAAACCTGTACCTTATTGGGCCTTAAAAAGCCCAATAACATAAGCCTAAACCTTATTGGGCCCAGACACACTCAATTGGGCCCAATACAAGCCCAATAGCCCAAAACATCTTTTTTATAAAACTCAAGGACCAAAAATGTAAATTTTAAAAACTTGTTTTATAATTAAAAATGAAAAAATAAAGAAAAGGGGCCAAAAATGCCAAGTTTTAAAAGTTATTTTATAAGGAAAATGGTTTAATAAAACACAAGGACTGTTTTTGCAAATTTTCAAACTTCTTTTAGTTATAAAACAGCAGGGACCATTCTTGCAATTTGCCAAACTCCTTTTTAATTTTAGTTATAAACCACAAGGGCCAAAACTGTCACTTTCTAAACTATGTTATAACTAAAAACTTGGGCTAAACCAAAGTGAAAAGAGAAGGAAAGATGGGGGGGCATTCTTGCCTCTTCCCCATTCTTTCCTTTTAAACCCTGCAACCCACCCCGTCCTTACCCCCCTTCGCGCCAAAACCAAACCACCCATTTCCCCACGTTTTCTTGCAATACCACTCTCCCACGTACCTTTCCAGCTCACCCCTACTCATTCCCACCTTACCCTGCCCCTATAACTCTCTCCCCAACACAAACACTCAACCCCGAAGTCCCCTTCAATGGTGAGATTGTGTACAAGACCAAATGGAGGGCTAGGATTGCTGGGATTTCTTCCTACTCTCACAACAAGCACAGCCCAAGTGCAAGAAGTCTTTGAAGACCTCTATAAAAGGAAGAAGAACAAGAAAAAGAAAAAAACCGTTTTTTTTTACTTTCTTAGTTTAAATTTTAATCAAGTTTGCTTTAAAAATCATTGTACTCAGTTTCTTTTCAAGTTTTTATTGTAATACTTTCAGTTTTAATAAAAGTTAAGTGTTTTTGAGAAAATTGCTATTGTGGAAATTTCAAAGCATCATTTAAAGCTGTTTAAATCTGTTAAATTGTTTAAACATGTGTAAAAGTTATTAAGGTTCACTTGTAATCACTTATATCAGCCTTATTTTACCCAAAAATCAGTTAAAAAGCTATTTTATATATTTAAGGGGGTGTTTGGTTTTGACCCAAAATGGGTCATATGGGGTTGTGCATGGGTCAAGTGCACTCAGCCACTTTTGGCTGAGTGTGTGGGTTTCATTAGGCCATTTTAATCACTATCTTTAGTTTAAAAATAAGTTTTTATGTTTTTTTTGGTTTCTGTCAAAATTTGAATAAGCCAATTTGAGCTTAAAGGCTTAAGCTGCTTATGCAGCTTAAGCACACTTTTGTTGTGCTCTTTGTTGTGTTTCTAGCCCTTTTAAAAGCCCCCCCTTGTTCTGTCTTTGGTTTGACCAAGCATAAGTCCAAGTTTAGCTTTGCATGATCTTTGAAAACCCTCACCTTTAAGCCCCATTATCAGCAGCTTTTTCTTAACCTTAGAAGCTTAAATTTTGGATATAAGCTCATTGACCACCCTTGTAAATCTGTTTGTGCTTGGACTTGGCTAATAAGCTCTTGAGAGCTTATTGCATAAGCTCAAAAAGTCCTTAAGCTCACTGTTGCACCCTCCCCTGGTGCTGAGACCATAAACTCAGCCCACTTTTCTAGCTTATTTAGATATTAAGCATTAGGATCTTTTGGCTTTTTAACATAGCTTATAGGTAGGCCTTCTAGGTTTAGCAGCTTATTTGCCTTAGTTAGTTCATTTAGATAGCTTATTTAGTGCTTAAAGTCCTCTTTTTTCTGTTTTCTTATTAAACTGTCAACATAGCTTAACAATAAAACAGCTTATTTTAGGGCTTAATCTAGATAACTTAGCTTATTTTAGGACTCCCCTATCCTTATTAACTGTCCCCTATAGTTTTCTAGCTTATTTGTTGGCTTAAACCCCAAAAAGAAAGAAAAATAAGCTAAAAGCTAAAAAGCTTATTTAGCTTTATGCAAACCCCAAAGCTTCACATTTTTGCTTATTCTTTGAGAGTCACTTATGTGCCGTTTATAATGAAAATGCTCCCCCTTAAGCCCCTGAACAAGTTTGCTTCTATGTCTTTTTTGCTAATAAGAAGCAACTGGACCCACTTGTAGTCGGGGGTCACTTCAAGGGGACCATTTGTGTAATTTTATCTTTCATAGTTATAACTGTTAGTCCCTGTGGTTAGTTAGCCTGTTACCCCGTTAGTCCTTGTGTCCTTTCACTGTTAGTCCTTATAGTTAACCACAGTTAGTTTATTTAATTTAATTAATTAAATTAGGTTTAAATTTTAATAAGTTTAATTACTTTTTATAAAAACAGTAAAATTTGGGCATTTTTATATTTTTAGAATTGTTAACTTTTTCTTTATTTTATTTTATTTTTTCAGAATTTTTATAACTTTTATTTTTTGTCTTTTTCTATTTTCTTAAGTTTAATTAGTTTTTAATCTTTAAAAATTTATAAAAAAATCCAAAAATTAATAAAAAAATATTTTTCTTTTTTGTAAAATTTTCTTTTGTCATTTAGTGTCTAGGAAAAATATAAAATTTAGTGTAGGCTTTATTTTTCTTAAATTTCAGTTTTAGACCCGTTTTACCGGGTGCGTTTTACCGTTTCTTTTCGTTTAGTATTCAAACGACCTCCGTTTTAGTTCTAGTTTTCTTTATTTTTCAAATTAAGTTAATTAGGATTTAATTTTGATTTTTAATTTAATTTAGCATTTATTTTCTTAATTTTTTAGTATTTAGGGTTCCCGATACCTGATTCTGATTTAATTTTGATTTTTAATTTAATTTAGCATTTATTTTCTTAATTTTTAGTATTTAGGGTTCCCGATACCTTATTCTGTTCCCCGTATTTAATTTAGATTTAATTTTAGGACTTCCCTATAACTAATTTTGTTTCCCGTAGTATTTAAGATCCCCATTTCCTATACTTGTTTCCCGTAGATTAAATTAGGTTTTATTTAATTAACTTTAGTTTTAAATTATATCAGTGTTTCCATCATTCAAGTTCTCATCAAACCAGGATAAATTTCAATTGCAGCCTCGTTGGGACATACGACCCGGGAATATCTCTTCCGGAATCTTTTTATAATTGATTCTTACTTGTGTATATATATTTAATCTCTTTGTGTAGATTTTGACCTTTTGCCTTGGTCAAGGGCATTTGGTTGAGACTTGCATTTGAGTTGTTTTATATATATATACCGTCAGACGAACCATAGCACATAACATATAATAGCCACATAAAGTCCATGCATCACTTTAAATACATTATCACAGTAATCAAAACATTTCCAGACTAGCATCATTTCCATCCTAAGTTTAAAACGAAGTAAAAGTGGGACTATGAAACTCACCTGATGCTTAGCTTCCCAAAGAATCCAATAATTGCTTCACAAATACTTTACGGATAATCTAAACAATTAAGCACACAATAAGCTACAATCAATTAGGCATTCAACCCAATATGATGTAACCTCAACTATAATGGATATCTAAGCTATCTACCATAGTTCTATTATTGTTTTAACCATTTTCCAACTTCTACATATGCCATTTACACTTCAATGCTACACTTTAAACTTTCTGGTTTTGAGCAGAATTTTATACTCACTTACGCGTCCTAAACGCACCACTTAAACACTTCTATAATTCAAACCAAAATTCACTATGCTACATATATGTCTTATGAACCTCCCATAGCTCTACCAAAGCCATTACTCTTTTTCAAATACCCTTTAAAAATTCATTAATCCAAAGTGTCCAGAATTCGTCCAGAATCTGACCTTCTAAAAGTATGACACTAGATGACCACCTTAGACCTCATTATATGCTTAGCAAAAATTCAGGGGTCACACACAATATATGAACTAACTTCCACGTGATTTAGAGCCTCTAACTAGATGTCTAAATATTTTTAGAAAAATCAAAACCAAAACTGAAATTCGTCACAGTTTTACACACTTATTTTGTAACGATCTTTTGACCCACTTCCCGACCATAAAAACTCATGAGACCAACTTTTCTGGAAAGTAGACTCTCTGAGGTTATCTCCAATATGTTGTAAATTGTTTATTTGTGTTAGAATTATGATATTTAGCCTGGAAAAATAGTTCAGGGGCTAACTGTGTCATTGTTGAAAGTTGTTTGTGCAGGTT
>BQNB010044738.1:7717-44703 GCA_026074375.1 Tanacetum coccineum | reverse complement strand
GCCTATAACCATGTTAATTACCTATTTTCACTAGTCATGGATATGTCGTAACATGAAGCTATAATCCACTACAACCCAATGCACATGACCCATGACCCATGACCCATGACCCATGTTAATTATCGATTGTCACGAGTTATTGATGTGTCGTAACATGAAGCTATAATCCACTACAACCCAATGCACATGACCTATGACCCTTGTTAATTACCCATTGTCACCCATTATGGATGTGTCATAAAATGAAGCTATAATCTACAACAACCCAATGCACATGACGCATGACCATGTTAATTACCCATTGTCACCTGTCAGGGATGTGTCATAACATGATACTCTAAGCAACTACAACCCAATGCATATGACCCATATGATGTCAAATACCTATTAATGAATGTGACCTAATGCACATGACCCATGACCCATATGAATTAGTCATTATCACCAGTCATGCATAGGTTCCATTACACTAGCTATAATCCACTACTATACCACCCCAATGCACATGACCCATAACCCATGTTAATTACCCATTGTCACCAGTCATGGATGTGTCGTAACATGACACTCTAAGCAACTACAACCCAATGCACGTGACCCATATGATGTCAAATACCCATTAATGAATGTGACCAGTGATAACCTAATACACATGACCCATGACCCATATGAATTAGTCATTATCACTGATCATGCATGGGTTCCATTACACTAGCTATAATCCATTACAACCCAATGCACATGACCCATGACCCATGTTAATTATCCATTGTCACCAGTTATGGATGTGTCACAACATGAATCCACTACAACTCAATGCACATGACCCATGACTCATGTTAATTACCTGTTATCATCAGTCATGGATGTGTCGTAACATGAAGCTATAATCCACTATAACCCAATGCACATGACCCATAACCATGTTAATTACCTATTGTCACCAGTCATGGATATGTCGTAACATGACACTCTAAGCAACTACAACCTAATGCATATGACCCATATGATGTCAAATACCTATTAATGAATGTGACCTAAAGCACATGACCCATGACCCATATGAACTAGTCATTATCACCGGTCATGCATGGGTTCCATTACACTAGTTATAATCCACTACCACCCCAATGCACATGACCCATGACCTATGTTAATTACCCATTGTCACCAGTCGTGGATGTGTCATAACATGACACTCTAAGCAACTACAACCCAATTTGCATGACCCATGACCATGTTAATTACCCATTGTTACCAGTCATGGATGTGTCGTAACATGACACTCTAAGCAACTACAACCCAATGCACATGACCCATATGATGTCAAATACCCATTAATGAATGTGACAAGTGATAACCTAATGCACATGACCTATGGCCAACTACTCCAAATCATACGAATTACATTGCACATGATAAACTACTCTAAATTAAGTTTTTCCATTTCATTAAGAACTTCATGAAGTAGTGCAGCTAAATTAACCGTGTGTTGTTTCAGATGCATATGCATATCTAATGTTGCCTTTAGTACACTTATCTTTCCATACAAGTGCTTGCAGTTTGAGCACTCTGCATTTCTTGAAGAACCTGGAGAATAGTTTGGAGGTGTTAAAGGTCCTGAAGAGTAGCTTGGAGGTGTTGAAGCTCCTGAAGAATAGCTTGGAGGTGTTGAAGGTCCTGCAGATGGAGCTCCAGGAGAACTCATCAATTGACGAAGTCGGGTCTCTTTCCATAAAAAAAATCGACATCCAAAATTTTTCGGGGGCTGTTAAATAGTAAACAAATTAATTCTTTTAACAACTAACCATGATATTTATATATTACACAAATAAAAAATATGTGATTGTTCACCTTTGATTTTGGACATGCATAGTATAGTTTACCGTAACTCTCAGGTTTATACGATTGTCGGAGAACTACATCTCCTTCTCCACAACTACACGCAAAAGCTTCAAATGGCACCATCTTCACCATCTTTTTATGGTTGTGATGGTAAGAGTGTGTGATATGTTTGTGGTTGTGATAATATCTGCTTTTATGGTATAGAAGAGTTTTTGGTAGGAGTATTTGGCGGGAGTATTAGGCGGGAGTTTTTGGCTAAAAGTATTTTCCCGATTAATCCCGCCTAGAACGATTACAAGCTACTGAGAGGTCGACCGTCGGGCTATCGAGTCGCGATTTTTTCAACCTTTGCTATATTATCGTGGCTAAAGGTATTTTCCTCCGATATTGTCGTGAAATATTTTGTAAAATTCGTGACAATGTATTCCCCCCAAAAATTTCATGAATCCTGTACCAAATTAAGCACAGAAACAACTCCTCCTGGAAGATCAATAGGCCAAAATAACCGTGCCACAACTCCCTTCATCTTACCATAAATCGTCACACCACAAACTCTCATCAGCCTGTCGCTGTGACTTCCCGTCATTGTCCCACCAACTCCCGTCACCTCAGTAGTCTTCTTGTATATGTCCTTTTATTTTGTACACATCGTTCTACAAAATATCATGTTTATGATATCTCTAATTGTAAATGTATTGATATGCTGTAAATTGAATTATTATCTAATGCAATCTTATGTGTAGAACCATATTTCCCTTTGATTTACCCTTCCCTTTGATATCCTCTTTGGCACTCATTCAAATCCTCACTGTCACTGCTACTTAAGTCAATCTTCTTCATAAACTGCTAAAGGAAATGAAATTAGGGTTCATGTATGGGTGATATTTATAAGGGGAAATGGGCCTCAACCATCTATATTAATTGCAACTAAAAACTGTTCTTAAGTAAATGATAAGTTTAAGGACTTAAGGGACTAAATTGTTCTTAAGTAAATGTCAAGTTACCAGAATCTGTTCTTATACTTTGAGTTTATATTGGTTTTTGTTCACCGGACCCTTAAACTAACGATGGGGTGACCTGCAGGGACTACAACCAATTAATCTTCAATGGCGGACTTGGACTTTGAAAACCAACACAATATGGTGGCGTTCTTGACAAAAACAGAAGGGAATGATGATTTTGCAGACATAGTAGACTTCTTGAATGCTAGCTCTATCAGATATTCATTAACTGTAAATCCCACTGTATATGTTTCTAACATTAAGCAGTTTTGGTCTACTGCAAAGACCAAAACAGCTAATAATGAAACACAAATATATGCCAAGGTTGCTGGCAAGAGTGTAGTAGTAACAGAATCATCAGTCAGGAGTGATCTTCAGTTTAATGATGAGGATGGTGCTACTTGTCTAACAAATGTTGAGATTTTTGAAAACCTTGCATTGATGGGATATGAAAGAGATTCTGATAAACTTTCTTTTGAAAAGGCTTTATTTTCCCCTCACTGGAAGTATCTTATACATACCATCCTACATTGCTTGAGTTCAAAATCAACTGCTTGGAATGAATTTTCAACAAATGTAGCATCAGCAGTTATTTGTTTAGCTAAGGGTCAAAAGTTTAATTTCTCAAAATTAATTTTTTATGGTATGTTGAGGAACTTGGATCCTAAATCAAATTTTTTTTTGATGTATCCAAGGTTTTTACAACTATTTTTGAATAATCAAATTAAAAATCTTTCTGTACTTAAAGACATTTATAAACAACCTTTTCTTACTAAAAAGGTTTTTGCAAACATGAGAAGGAAAGGCAAAGATTTTTTAGGCAAAAACACACCTTTGTTTCAAAATATGTTGGCAATTCATGCAGAAGAGGGTAAAGGTTCAGGACAACCCTCTAAACCCCAACCAACACCTTCCCCTGATCAATCCTTTCATGAAGAACAGTTATCTGATATTCCATCATCATCACAACCACAAAAGACCCAAAAACATTGGAAAGGCAGAAAATTGTCAAACAGGGTTCTTGATCTGGAGAAGGTAATGACTGCTCAAGCAAAGGAGATTGCTATCTTAAAGAAGAGAGTCAAAAAGTTGGAAAAAAGGAAAAGATCAAGAACTCAAGGGTTAAAACTCTTTAAGATGGGTACTTCCAAAAGAAGAAGTTTAGATAAGAAGGATGCATCTAAACATGGGAGGAATTTGAAGGCAAGGTTAATATCTGAAGAAGATGACTTTAATGCTGGGTTTGATGTTGTTAGGGATGAAGGTATAACACATGTTGAAGGAGATGCAGAGCAAGTGGTTATTGCTGCTGCAGAAGTAGTTAATGCTGGTGTATCTGTTAGTACTGCTGAACCAAAAACACCTCCAACAACAACAACAACAACACTTCTTGAAGATGATGATGTTACAGTTGCAGCTACCCTTGTGCAGATGAGTGAGACATCAAAGGCAAAATCAATTGTTTTTGAAGATGTGGAAGAATCTGCTAAGGAACAAAGAGAAGGCAAAGCTCCAATGGTTGAAGAAGATGTTCCCCCTCCAAAGAAAACTCAAAAACAGCTAGATGATGAAAGAGCTGGATTAGAGGAAGCCATGAGATTACAAGCTGAACAAGAAGCAGAGCATGCAGAACTAATACATTTAGATCGTTTGTTGGCTCAAAGAATGCAAGAGGAGGAAGAAATGACTGAGCAACAAAAGAAAAGACAAGCTGAAGTGCTAGAATCAGCTAAGTATTACACTGAGGAGGATTGGGACATCATTAGGGCTAACGTTGAGTCAAATGCAGAATTGTCCAAGATTCTTCTAGGAGAAAATGAGCCTGGAGAAGACTTTGCAACAAGGATGGTGAACTTACTAAATCAGAGAAAGAAGTTCTTTGCTGAACAGAGAGCTCAGGCAAGGAGAAACAGGCCTATGACACAAACTCAACAAAGAACCTACATGTCCAACTATCTGAAGCATCAAGGATCATGGACTTCTGCACAATTGAAGAAGTTATCTGATGAAGAGATCAAGGCAAAATATGAGAGGTTGGTCAGAAGTATAGCAAACTTTGTACCTATGGGAGCTGAAGAAAGAGTGAAAAGGCTTGGACCAGAACTTCAGTCTGATACTTCCAAGAAACAAAAGACTACTGAAGTTAAGGAGGTTCCAGTTACAGAGGAGCCAGTAAAGGAACCAACAGCTCCTAAGCAGGAGGAGATTGAGCAGCCAATCAAGAAGTCAGGGAGACAGAAATCAATGGCTAGGAAGAGGAAGTTGGGTCAATCAACTGCTAAGGAGGATGAAGAGTATGAGAAAGAAAAAGAGGAGTTGAGTCTGTTTTTGATCATTGCTTTTGATGAGCATAAGGAAGTGGACTATGAGATACTTGATCAAAGGTCTCCAATCATTGCATGGAACTCTGAATATTATGGACCGAAACCATTACATGATGAAGTTGAGGTTCCAGAGGAGATCAATATGAATGTAGTCACCAGATTAAATGGAAGCAAAAGGTACTTTAGTGTATTGTTCAGAGTCTTATCTATTTTTGACAGAGATGATTTGTCTGCTCTATACCAGCTAGTGATTGATAAATATCAAGATGAGATACCTGAAGGATTTGATTTAATACTTTGGGGAGATTTGACAACAATGTTCCATCCAAATGAAGAAGATGATTTCTGGAAATCTCAAGAGAAGTGGAATATTGTGAGCTGGAAGTTACATAAATCAACTGGTGTTCATACTCTGAAGACTGACACTGAAATGGTCATTCACATGCTAGTTGAGAAGAAGTACCCTTTGATGAAGAAAGTGTTGTTGCAGATGTTGGAGTTGAAATTGGAAAGTGAAGATGACAGTACTATGGCACTGGAGCTTATTAAATTCATCAAACAACAGATATGAAGAACCAGCTAAAGAAGTAAGGGTTGTTTAGTGTTAGATATAAAGCCTGCTCTTATGGTCAAGGAAGGGGTTGGCTTCTTTTGTTTTGTGGGTCAGATGTAAGGGTTGTTTAGTGTTAATAATGTTCAGTTTGTGTCTGTGAATTAAGGTTATGGGATGTATAGAAGTTTTGCTGGATAATCCTAATTAATGAAAGTTATGATGTTTATTAAAGTTCAGGTGTTAGTTATGATGTTTAGAACTGGTTAAAGTACTTAATACTGCTAGGCTAAACTTAATACTGCTAAGCTAAGTTAAAAATGCTAGCTAGTACTTATTAAAACCTTATTAAAAGTGAAACAAGCTGAAAATAAGCAGAGGGAGAAAAAGCCACGGTTTAATAAGCAGTTTCTATAAGCACTCTTTAAGCTACTAGCCAAAAACAATGAAGCTTAAACTTCTATATTAAACAGGAAATGCATAACATTAACGAATAGGTTGCTCTGGCAAGATGGTAACCCGCTTGACTTCTGTAAGGGAGGTCGCGGGTTCGATTCTTGCTGGGGGTGTAACATCCTTTTTTATTTTCTTATTATAAATATATTGTTTTTTTGGTATTTAGTCACATACAACTAAGCATAAAGTGACCAAAAGTGTTAATAAGTGTGACCATATAGTGTTTAAATTGAAGAAATGTGTAATTTGTGTGACTATTTGCATATCCAATGGCCACATGAATTTGATGTTTCTGTGTCCTTTGTAATATTTAGCCACACAAAGCATGTTTTTTGTTTTGGTATTTAGTCACAAACATCTAAGCATAAGTGACCACAAAGTGTTAATAAGTGAGACCATAAGGTGTCTAAAATGAAGAAATGTGTAATTTTGTGTGACAAAAAGACTATTAATGGTACATGAATTTGATGTTTAGTGTGACCTTTTTTGTATTAATTAGCCACACAAAGCATGTTTAGTTTGGGTATTTTAGTCCACAAACCACTAAAGCATAAAGTGACCAAAAGTGTTAAAAAAGAGTGACCATATGGTGTTTAAATTTAAAGAAATATGATTTATGTGTGACTATTGATCATCCAATGGCCACATGAATTTTATGTTTGTGTGGCCTTTTGTAATATTTAGTTACACAAAGCATGTTTGTTTTGGGTATTTAGTCATATACAACTAAGCATAAAGTGACCAAAAGTGTTAATAAGTGTGACCATATAGTGTTTAAGGTGAAGAAAATGTGTATTTTGTGTGACAATGATCAATTCCATGGCCACATGAATTATTATGTTTGTGTGACCAAAACATTTAGTGTACCATATATGGCAATTGGACACATTGTTTAGAAGTCAATGATGACTAAAACACATAAGCTTTATAGCAGCTAACAGAAAATAAACTTTAGACACACATATTAAGTTACGTGACCATATGTAATGGATTTTGGCTACACTTAAATAATGTGTGACAAAATGTTTAGTGTGACCATATATGCCATTTAGTCACATTGTTTAATTGTGTGACAAATATTTGTTACTATTTATATGTATATCGTGACTAATGCTTCAAGCTTACTTGTATTGGTCTCACGTTCCAAATTCATATGTGACCAAACAATATTACCAGTTACTTTTAGCCACATGATGTTCGAATGTGTGGCAATACGGTTCTAATGGTCACACGATAAAAATGTTCATGTGTGACTAATTAGTAAATGGTGTCTTTTTTGGTACCTTTGGTCACATAAATATGTAAATGTATGGTCGTTCTATTTTGCCCATGTGTGACCAAAACCAGTTTTTGTACTAGTGATTGCGTACCTCACAGATTTATCCTCCCTTGAACGAATGATTAAACTATGTAAAGCTACCAACTTAATCTGATTTGTGAATTTTCTAAGTGGAAAAGAATTTGAAATTTGGATTTAAAATACCGAAATATATAGCAGATTATAATGTGAGCATTGCTTTTGTTATAACATACAACAACATATGTGGTAACAACCATGTCATTTTTGGGTTAATTGATAGCATTGAATATCTTTTTTTCTGTTGCCCGGCCTTGGTGATCTTTTTAAAAACTTTATTCTTTCATATATTTGATAGTAAATCTGAATGCCTTTTTTTCTTTTCAGATTGGATTGGATGGAATCTAAATGCTTCATCCCTCTACCAGCAGGACCTTGAGAGTATATCCTCTTGACACAGTAACGAGATGTGAAGTATGTTTTTCTCTTGTGTCTACTTTATTGTTGTAGTATTGCTACCCGTTATACCTGAACTGTTTTGGTTTAGTCTTTAGGTGTATGATTCATCTACCCTTGCGTTTTGGTCCAAGAGTTATGTAGACATCGAGCCATCACATATAAGGCTCCAATCTAACAGTTACACTACAAACACATTCCATTTATTTTATGCAATTTATAAATAACAAATCCATTTAATATATATGTTCTTTATTTCTTTTATAGCAGATATGCCAAAAGACCATCAGCAGAACACTATGGCTATGAAGCAAAAAAATAATCTTTTTGATGAAATGCAAGATGCTTTTGTTAAACTCACCTATGTAAAACATGACTCTATTAGTAAGTAGCTCTAATTTCTAACTGTATCAGCAACTTCTCTCCTATGTAACCACAATTAACTTTATGGATCTCTCAAAAACAGTAGTTCCTAATCTAAGTTTCTAAGGACTCTTGCATCCACCTGCACATACACGACACAAGAATAATCACCAACGCCCGCTAGCATCCCGCAGCGGAGCGCGATGTCACACCCCGACAATGGCGGAAACTCAGGAATGCAACATAATGATCAATCATAACACAAGGTACAAAATAGAGAAAACTACATTGCATAAACTCCAAGTGCTATGAAGACCATCCACCTTGAACAAACTCAAGTGATGTCCCAAATCGCAACTAAAATCCATAATCTCTTACAATTATTCCAATGCCCTTACAAGTGACCAAATCCAAACTTATTCCATAACATCCAAATCTAAAATTAAAACAACAAGCAAGTAAGACTTCAAACGAAATTCCACTCGGGATACTTCTAAGTCTGCTATCACAATCACCAAACTATTCCTCTTTCACTTCACCTGAAAATGATACTCGAAAACGTCAACAATAATGTTGGTGAGCTCGTAGGTTTGACCTTAAACCCAAAAGTTGTGCCAATATTTCAACGGTGGACAATAGTGCTATATGACAGTGAATATTTATGCATACACTCCAAGACATAGCACCACAGCTAGTCAATCACAATAATCCAAGACATAGCACCACAGCTAGTCAATCACAATAATCCAAGACATAGCACCACAGCTAGTCAATCACAATAATCCAAGACATAGCACCACAGCTAGTCAATCACAATATGTCACTTACGCACCTAAAGGGCCTACCAGCTGGAGCACACTACTTTAGGGAAGACCCAAACAACCTGGTAGGCGTACCAATCCGCTCCCATAATCACAATCACTGGGTAGACGTACCCATCCGATCCAAACACTTAATATTCACATAGCAGTCATAAGCACATAACTTGTCCAAAAACAAAACACATTTCGCACAGTTCAATTCAAAACATTTTAAACACATTTGAGTATCACTTTCCTCCAACAAAAAACCAGTAAAAAGTGGGGCTATGAGAACTCACCTCAAGCAAGTCTTTAGCTACCCAACCTCAATCACACAAGCAAATGCAACGACGCCCGCACACGACCTAGTCCAGTTAATGTCCCAATTCAATCATTCAATTCCAAAACAATCTTCACGTTTGATGCATAGTGTTTTAGACGCGTTGTACAATTACCCAAAGCAGTTTAGTGGTGTGATGGTTGCCGACTTAACTCCACAATCGAATTAATCTCATTCTCCGATAATACATACTTATACTATTTAGAGAAAATAGATAAGTAATATTAATAAATATTTATAATTAATAATTATAAATATATCTCGACAAGTCCATTCGGTAAACCTTAGACACTTCAAAATAATCATTACACGGTTGAAAATGAAACGTTTACCCATAATAAAACCCCAAACCCCCCCAAATTTTTTAAGGGGGGAGAAGTTTTGAGAAAAATCATATTTTTCGTCTTTTAGTGAATTTATTAAATAAATAAAATAATTAAATAATATTTTATTATTTAATATCAAAAATCATGTTTTTAAGAAAGTTTCTAAGTATAAACTTTTTACGAAATTTCGACATGACCCGTACGTTTATACAACGTTTTCCAAGGTTTCAAACCTTATTTTCATCAATTTTCACAAATTCGACACTTTTTGACAAAATTCCAAAATCTCAATCCTTAACGCTTACCAACACTTTTTCCCAAAATATCATTCAATATCACTTCGTAAATACATTTCCACTTTCAAAAGTCCGTCAAAACTCTCATAACTACTAAATATCGCTTATTGGGCCTTAAGGCCCAACAAGGGTCCATTAGGACATTTATAAGTCCAAATTATAATCCAAGCCCAAAACCAAGGCCCATTTACATATATAAGTATATACTTATATGTAAAAATAATCCGGACCACAATAAGCCCTCCCATTAAGCCGCGGCTCAAATAGACTTATTGGGCCGTGAGTCCATAAACTCTAAAATACGTATATTAAGCTTGAATACACATAACACAATAATACCTTCCAAAAGGGATTATTAAACACAATAAACCACAATTCATCACATATCTCATAAAATCACCACCGTCAACACGGTACAAAATCTGAATAAACTGACAAAAGTCAAATAGTCAAAGGACTATTAACGAAATATTCAAAACACAAAAAGGGCAAAGGTTACATTCTACCCCCTTAAAAGAATTTCGACCCTGAAATTCAGCCACTAATATCACTAAACAAATGTGGGTACTTCAATCTGATATGATCTTCACGTTCCCACGTGAATTCAGGACCACGTTTCGAATTCCACCGAACCTTAACGATGGCAATTCTAATACGCTTCAACTTCTTAAACTCTCTTTCTAAAATTTCCACAGGCTCCTCCACAAAATTTAACTTAGCATCAACTCGAATCTCATCCAAAGGCACTTTCAGTGTTGGATCAGCCAAACACTTTTTAAGGTTCGACACGTGGAACGTGTCATGAACACCATTCAATTCCTTAGGCAAATCTAACCGATAGGCCACAGGGCCTACTTTCTCAATAATCTCAAACGGTCCAACAAACCTAGGTGCTAACTTCCCTTTCTTCCCAAAGCGTACCACACCTTTCTAAGGCGATACTTTAAGAAAGATCTAGTCATCTACACTAAACTTTAGAGGCTTTATCCTCTTATCAGCATAACTTTTCTGACGATCACGCGCAGCCTTAAGTTTATCCTTAATCTGCGAGATCTTCTCAGTAGTCTCTTGCACTAACTCAGGTCCTATCAACTGACCTTCTCCAACCTCAGCCCACATAATTGGCGAACGACACTTTCTACCATACAATGCCTCAAACGGAGCACATCTCACACTAGAATGATAACTATTGTTATACGAAAACTCAACCAACAGAAGATGAACATCCCAACTTCCTCTGAAGTCTAGGACGCACGCTCTAAGCATGTCTTCCAAAGTCTGAATAGTATGCTCACTCTGACCATCGGTCTGAGGGTGATAAGCCGTACTCATGTCTAAACGGGTTCCTAATGCCTCTTGCATTGACTGCCAAAACCTCGATGTGAAACGACTATCATGATCCGATATAATCGAGATCGACACACCATGTCTAGCAACTATCTCATTCAAATACAATCTAGCCAACCTTTCCATCTTATAATCCTCACGCATAGGTAGAAAATGAGCAGACTTAGTCAATCGGTCCACAATGACCCAGATTGTGTCATGCCCACTACTAGTCCTAGGTAACTTAGTCACAAAATCCATAGCTATCCCTTCCCATTTCCATACGGGAATCTCAGGTTGCTAGAGCAGGCCAGATGGCCTTTGATGCTCAGCCTTAACCTTCAGACAAGTCAAACACTTACTAACATATTCAGCTATATCCTTTTTCATTCCAGGCCACCAATACCTATCTCTCAAATCATAATACATCTTATCAGCTCCTGGGTGTACAGAGTACTTCGACTTATAGGCTTCATCCATTATCAGGGTTCTCACCTCACCCTTCAAAGGTACCCATATTCGATCCAGGTAATACAAAGTTTCATCACTTCTTTGTTCTATCATCTCATCTAAACCTTTCTGCAATACTGCAACCTCATCCACAGCCTCCTTTTGAACCGCAAGTATCCTATCTTTGATACACGACTGAAGGATCATATTCATAGCTCTAACTCTCTTAGGCTTTACTCTTTCCTTCCTACTCAGGGCATCAGCCACCACATTCATCTTACCAGGATGGTAGCGAATTTCACAGTCATAATCACTAAACAACTCTATCTAGCGACGTTGTCGCATATTCAACTCTTTTTGACTAAAGATTTGCTGGAGACTCTTATGATCCATATAGATGACACTCTTTGTCCCATACAGATAATATCTCTAGATCTTAAGTGCAAACACAACCGCACCTAACTCCAAATCATGGGTAGTATAATTCTCCTCATGAATTTTTAACCGCCTAGACGCATAGGCTATCACTTTACCTCTTTGCATTAACACACAGCCTAGTCCTATCCCGGACGCATCACAATATACTACAAAATCTTCTGGTCTATTAGGGAGAGTTAGAACTGGCGCATTACACAACTTATCCTTCAAGGTCTGAAATGCTAATTCCTGTTCCTCACCCTAATCGAAAGTCTTACTTTTCTGGGTCAAGACAGTAAGAGACTTAGCTATCTTAGAAAAGTTCTCAATGAACCTACGGTAATATCTAGCCAAACCTAAGAAATGACCGAACCTTCGTTCGAGTTCTAAGGTGATTCCAATTCTAACAGCTTTCAATCTTACTAAGACCACATGAATTCTATTACCAGTTATCACGTGCCCAGAAATTGCATTTCTCTTTAGCCAGTAATTCACACTAATGAAAGACTAGCAAACGAATTATCTTTCTCCTTTTTGAGCATTCACAAGACTAACCCTTAAATTGTTTCTACATGCTCCTCTTGAAGATCTTAGAGAGAATAAGATATCGTCACCTAAGACCTATCACATATTATCAAGATACGCCTACAAACTCTCAATCATATTTCAATTCCATAAATATTGGGTTTGTGCATTAGTTCCAGACCAAATACGATAGAGCGTTACAGTGAACTCGAAACGTCTATAACGAGTCCTAAATGTAATCTTTGGAATGTCATCCTCGTGTACTCTCAGTTGATGGTATCCAGACCTAAGATCTATCTTCGAGAAAAACTGTGACCCTTGCAGTTAATCAAATAGATCATCAATTCTAGGAAGCGGATAACGATTCTTAACGGTCAACTTGTTCAATTCACTATAATCAATGCACATCCAAAAGAACCACATCCATTTTCTCAACGAACAACACTCGGGGCGCTATCCCAAACGGCGATGAGCTTGGTCGGATGAAACCTTTGTCTTGGAGTTCCTTAAGTTGTCCCGATAACTCCTCCAATTCGGAAGGTGCCAAACGATAAGGAGACTTTGCTACCGGCGTTGCTCCAGGGATTAACTCAATCCGAAACTCAATTTCTCGAATAGGCGGTAATCCAGATAGGTCATCCGAGAAACCTTAAAGAAAATCACTAACCACTACAATCTCTTCCTGTTTCTACACCCATTAAAAACTCAAATTCCCTCATCCGGTCCTCTCCTCCTAATACCTCTAGCACCTTGCCATCCGGTAGTGGTATCCTCACTACCTTCTCATGGAAAACTATTTCAGCCTTATAATTATACAACCAGTCTATACCTATAATCATATCAAAACTCCCATGTCCAAAAGGTATCAAATCAATGTCAAAGACATGACCCTCGATTCCAGTTTACAACCCTTAATAACCTTTATCAAATCACACTGAAGCTGCCCCACTACTATCTCAATCTCATATCTGAAACCTAAGTCACTGGGCTCTAAGCCTAATAGAGGTATAAAAGTAGTGGAAACAAAACTATAGTCGGCACCAGAGTCAAATAAGGTAGTGGCAAAATGATTGGTCAAAGTAAATGTACCCGTCACAATGTTTGGATCCTGGCGAGCTTCCTCTGCTCCCAACATGAATGCCCTACCCCTAGCCTGGTTCCCTTGGTTTCCACGACCCTAACCCCCGTTATTAGTAGCAATTTAGTTTAGACAATTTTCTCCCGGTCCTTGTGCCCTAATCTATCTAGGACAGGCTGTCCTGACATGGTCGGTACTACCACACTCATAACATGCCCTAACAGTCGGGTTTCTAGCATTGACAAGATTCACATTCCTCGACACACCTCTACAATCCCTTGCTAAATGACCTGGGCGGTTATAGTTGAAGCATATGCGACAAGGTCCACCGGGCGCATGGTAGGAGTTGCAAGTGTTACACTTGGGCCAAGTACCCGTATTCTCTCTTCCTACAGGGTTTACAGTGGTAGCAAAAGCATTCACAGTCCTAGTCCTCTTATTATCATCCCTTCCACTCCTATCCTTGCTAGGTTCCCCCACATTACCTCTCTTTTCAACCTTCTTAATTGATCCATTCCTAATAGCCTCATCAGTCAGTGCACCAGAAATCTGCACAACAAGAAAGAACAAACAGCCTTCTGTATAGTCTTTGGCTCCGTTGCTGCCACCATCCCACGGATTTGTGGAGCAAGGCCATACACATACCTCTCAATCATCCTACTCTCAGGAGTTACCAAATGTGGAACTAACCTAGCCAACTCATGAAACCTATCAGTATACGCAACATGGCCAGCCCCGACCATGGCGTGATTCCACAACTCAGATTCTAACTTTTTCAATCTCACTGCTAGTGACAAAAACTCGTGTATCATCAGTAATCTTAAAGCATTCCCATGACATACTAACAGCAACTTCCCGGCTTAGCGTGCTGATCTGAGAGTTCCACCACGTTAAAGCCTTACCTACAAATGAACCAACAATGTATTTTACTTTTTGGTCAATACTACAACCACTCATATCATGCACAGACTCCATTTTCTCAATCCAACGAGTAAGAACTACAACACCTCCCTTACCATCATATTCCTTAGGGTTACAAGCTAAGAACTCCTTATATGAACACCTACCCGTTGCCAGTTTATATCACCTTCCTACGTTCCTCCTGAACGTTCTCATTAACCACATTACCATTTTGATTTCCAACATTTCCTCGGTTACTAACCTGAGCCAACATGGCGGGTAAGAGGTTCTGCAATTGTTGGGTAATGATCGTTGAGAAGTCGGGTGCACCCCCATTGGCTCTCTCTACATTCCCATTGACTCCCTCTACACCCCCATTAGCTCCCATACCCTGGTCATTTCCTTGACCATTCAATTCATCAACACGCTCATCATTACCTTCCCCTGGGTCTTTCTACAAAACCCTTATCAACCCCTACTAACACCCTTCAACACAATAAACCGTTCCCCCTCCTAGTGATTCGGCAGCAGGCCGGCCAGCACTTCGGGTCCTCATCCTTGGCGGCATTATCTATACGAGGGAGAACATGGGCAACGTTAGGCAAGTGGGAAGACTCGCACATATATATAGAATATCTTACTATATATAACCGGATATACACGCAACACTACCCTACGGTGTCAACATCGATTTGTGTGAACAACCATACCAAGTATGAGTGAGTTGTGATACGCTTATAATTACGTTGGCCACCGTACTTATATTCGCATCCTTTCCCGTTCATAGTCAATATTGAGCCCACCCATTTCAATGACTGACATAACTAAGGCACCAAGCCGCGAACACATAAAGGCACACAAAAGCGGAACACCGCGCACATAGATCCTATACGCAACTAAACGACGGATCTTAGGTTATAGTCTAGGCCAAACCACCTAGTTCTCTATAACCTTGGCTCTGATTACCAATCTGTCACACCCCGACAATGGCGGAAACTCGGGAATGCAACATAATGATCAATCATAACACAAGGTACAAAATAGAGAAAACTACATTGCATAAACTCCAAGTGCTATGAAGACCATCCACCTTGAACAAACTCAAGTGATGTCCCAAATCGCAACTAAAATCCACAATCTCTTACAATTATTCCAATGCCCTCACAGGGGACCAAATCCAAACTTATTCCATAACATCTAAAACTAGAATCAAAACAACAAGCAAGCAAGACTTCAAACGAAATTCCACTCGGGATACTTCTAAGTCTGCTATCACAATCACCAAACTATTCCTCTTTCACTTCACCTGAAAATGATACTCGAAAACGTCAACAATAATGTTGTGTGCTCGTACATGTTTTGACCTTAAACACCAACATATGAGCCTATTATTTCAACGGTGTGACAATAGGCTTATATGAAATGAATACTTTATGCATTACCGACATCCAAGAAAGCAATACCAAACATATCACTACAAGCTAGTCAATCCACAAAAATCCAAGACATATCACCACACTAGTCAATCACAATAATTCCAAGACAAGCACCACGAACTAGTAAATCACAATAATCCAAGACATAGCAACCACAGCTATAAAATCATATATGTAACTTTTTATTACGCACAGCAAAAAGGGACTTCCAGTTGAGCACTATATTAGGGCAGGACCTCACACAACCTGGGTAGGCGTACCCATCCGCTCCTAAAATCAAAATCACATGTTAGGCCGTACCGCATCCATCCAAACACTTAATATTCACATAGCAGTCATAAGCACATAACTTGTCGAAAAAACAAAACCACATTTCGCACAGTTCAATTCAAAACATTTCAAACACATTTGAGTATCACTTTCCCCCAACGGAAAACCAGTAAAAAGTGGGGCGACAAACGAGAAGCTATCACCTCAAGCAAGTCTTTAGCTACCCAACCTCAATCACACAAGCAAATACAACGACGCCCTCACACGACCTAGTCCAGTTAATGTCCCAATTCAATCATCCAATTCCAAAACAATATTTACGTTTGATGCATAGTGTTTTAGACGCTTTGTACAATTACCCAAAACAGTTTAGTGGTGTGATGGTTAACGACTTAACTCCACAATCGTATTAATCTCATTCCCCGATAATACATACTTATACTATTTAGAGAAAATAGATAAGTAATATTAATAAATATTTATAATTAATAATTATAAATATATCTTCAGACAATCCATCTTCGGTAAACCTTTGACACTTCAAAAATAATCATACACGGGGTGGGACGGCGGGTTGAAAATGAAACATTTGCTCATTAATAAACATATTAGAAAGTTTCGAGAAAAAACATATTTTTCGTCTTTTAGTGAATTTATTGAATTTATTAAATAATTAAATAATATTTTATTATTTAAAATCAAAAATCATGTTTTTAGGAAAATTTCTAAGTATAAACTTTTTACGAAATTTCGACATGACCCGTACGCTCATATAACGTTTTCCAAGGTTTCAAACCTTATTTTTAACACTTTTCATAAATTTGACACTTTTCGATAAAATTCCAAAATCTCAAACTTTAACTTTTACTAAAACGTTTTTCCCAAAATATCATTTAATATCACTCTGTAAATACATTTTCACTTTCAAAAGTCCGTCAAAACTCTCATAACAACTAAATATCGCTTATTGGGCTTTAAGGCCCAACAAGGGACCATTAACAAGGTCCATTTACATATATAAGTATATACTTATATGTAAAAATAATCTGGACCACAATAAGACCTCCCATTAAGCCGCGGCTGAAATAGACTTATTGGGCCGTGAGCCCATAAACTCTAAAATACGTATATTAAGCTTGAAAATAAGCTATTAGCTACGAGTCGCTAGCATTTAGAGAGTCTACTACCATAAGCATGCAAAAAATAGTCCACGAACATACTCCATGACAAGCTATAGTCAAAAATCATTTCCCTTGTGTTAACCACACAAGTCATGAGCTATAAGCTCAAAATAAGCCAAAAAGTGCTTAAAAATAAGCTATACAAGCTACTTATCAAAAATAAGCAATTAGCTTATTTATATTATTCAACCATATTGACCGAATGTACACAAACATACAAAAACTCTTTGTTCTCTTTTTCGACCTACTTAACGACCCAAACACCCTCTTTTTATTCATTTCGTTTCCAAAAATCAATTTTCTCGATGATCAACTTCAATTTGAAAAGGAAAAACGAAACTTCAATTTGAATCCAACGACCCAAACACCCTCTTTTTATAGTCCCAAACACCCTCTTTAAATGCAACTAACATCTATGCATCAAAATAAACCCAAAAGGACAAACGAAACTTCAATTTGAAAACTTATAAGAAAATCTTCAAAAATGTATATTTCGACACGAACCGGACAACCCAAACGTTGTTTAAATGAATACACGAGCGACTAGAATCGCAGAACTAATATATTCACCAACGCTTGTCTTGCTTTTGATCAGAAATTTCACAATTGATAGAAGGTGTGTGTGTGGCCTTAGTTCGACGCAAACGAAAGGGGGGGAGAAAGAGATATATCTTTTTGTGAAAAATGAACTATGTGTTATTCAAAAAAAAAAAAATAACAAAAGAAGGAGGATAGGTTCTTTTTAATGCGTAACATCCTGAACACATCTTCCTAAACTGTGCCTGATGTCTCTATGAGACTAGAACCGGTTATGGGATCCGAAAGGGGTCTTGGGCCTTTCTTGCTCGTGTCAATGGATCAACTTAAAATACCATAATACTCAATATAAAACTCATAAAACTCAACCATAAAATTTACCCCAAAGTTAATTAGCATTTTTATTCACCTTAAAAATACATTTCTATTAACCTAGATTATTTACACGACATATTTTCACTTTAAACCCTTTCAAAACTCATCTGGACATTAACGAACGTGTCGGACTCGTTTTTTGGCATTTTTCAAAATTCACGGGTCAAACCACCCGTAATACAAATAACACAATAATACCTTCCAAAAGGGATTATTAATCACAATAAACCATAAATCACCGTAATTCTCATAAAAATCATTACCGTCAACACGGTACAAAATTCGAATAAACTGACAAAACTCAAATAGTCAAAGGACTATAAATAAAATATTCAGAACACAAAAAGGGCAAAGGTTACATTCTACCCCCCTTAAAAGAATTTCGTCCCCGAAATTCAACTACTAACATCACTAAACAAATGCGGGTACTTCAATTTCATCTGGTCTGCACGTTCCCACGTGAATTCAGGGCCGCATTTTAAATTCCATTGAACCTTGACGATGGCAATCCTACTACGCTTCAACTTCTTAAACTCTCTTTTCAAAATTTCCACAGGCTCTTACACAAAATTCAACTTAGCATCAACTCGAATCTCATCCAAAGGCACTTGCAGTGTTGGATCAGCCAAACACTTCTTAAGGTTCGACACGTGGAACGTGTCATGAACACCGTTTAACTCCTCAGGCAAATCTAACCGATAGGCCATAGGGCCTACCTTTTCAATAATCTCAAAAGGTCCAACAAATCTATGTGCTAACTTCCCTTTCTTCCCAAAGCGTACTCCACCTTTCCAAGGCGACACTTTGAGCAAGACATAGTCACCTACACTAAACTCTAGAGGCTTCCTCCTCTTATCAGCATAACTTTTTTGGCGATCACGCGCAGCCTTAAGTCTATCCTTAATCTGTGAGATCTTTTCAGTAGTCTCTTGCACTAACTCAAGTCCTATTAACTGACCTTCTCTAACCTCAGTCAACAAAAATGGCGAACGACACTTTCTACCATTCAATGCCTCAAACGGAGCACATCTCACATTAGAATGATAACTATTGTTATACGAAAACTCAACCAACGGAAGATGAACATCCTAACTTCCTCCAAAGTCTAGGACGCACGCTCTAAGTATGTCTTCCAAAGTCTAAATAGTACGCTCACTCTGATCATCAGTCTAAGGGTGATAAGCCGTACTCATGTATAAACGAGTTACTAATGCCTCTTGCATTGACTGCCAAAACCTTGGTGTGAAACGACTATCACAATCCAATATAATCGAGATCGGCACACAATGTCTAGCAACTATCTCATTTAAATACAATCTAGCCAACCTTTCCATCTTATAATCCTCACGCATAGGTAGAAAATGAGCAGCTACGTCAATCGGTCCCAATAGACCCAGATTGTGTCATACCCACACCTAGTCCTAGGCAACTTATGTATAAAATCCCTACTATCCCTTCCCATTTTCAAATGGGCAATCTCAGTTGTTGGAGCAAGCCCAGATGGTTTTTGAGGCTAAATAGCCTTTAAACATTCAACAAGTCAAACACTTACTAACATACTCAGTTATGTCTTTTTTCATTCCAGGCCACCAATACCTATCTCTTAAATCATAATACATCTTATCAGCTCCTGGGTGTACATAGTACTTTGACTTATGGGTTTCATCCATTATCAGGGTTCTCACCTCACCATTCAAAGGTACCCACATTCGATCTAGGTAGTACAAGGTTCCATCAATTTAGTTCTCTGTTCTACATCCATCCCAAAACCTTTCTGCAATTCTTGCAAGCTCATCCATGCCTCCTCAATCCGTTATATCCTATCCTTGATACTCGCACTGAAGGGTCATAATTCATAGATTTACTCTCTAGGCTTTACTCTCTCCTTCTTACTTAGGCATTCCGCCACCCATATCGCCTTAAAGTTGTAGCAAATTCACAAATCATAATCACTAAACAACTCTACCACGACGCTTCGAATATTCAACTCTATTCTGACTAAAAGATATGTTGAAGACATCTTATGAATTCATATAGAAGACACTCTTTGTCCCATACAAGATATTGTATCCAGATCTTAAGTGCAACACACTGCACCAACTCTAAATCATTGGGTAGTACCTTCTCATGAATTTTCAAGTGCCTAAACGCATGAGGCTATCACTGTAACCTATTTAAAATTAAAACACAGCAGTCCATCCCAATGCATCACAATATACCACAAAGTCTTTCTGTCCATCGAGGAGAGCTAGAACAGGCGCATTACACAACTTATCCTTCAAGGTTTGAAATGCCAATTCCTGTTCCTCACCCCCAATCGAAGTCTTTTACTCTCTTAGTCAAGATAGTAAAGAGACTTACAATCTTAGGAAAAGTCCTCAATGAACTTCGGTAATAATCCAGCAATACCTAAGAACGAACGAACCTCAGTCGGAGTTCTAGGGGCTTTCCAATTCTTAACAACTTCAATCTTACTGGGGTCTACATGAATCCCATTATCATTTATCACATGCCCAAGAAACTGTACTTCTCTTAGCCAGAATTCACACTTAGAAAACTTAGCATACAGTTTCTCCCATTTGAGCAGTCCCAAGACTAAACTTAAGTGCTCTACATGCTCCTCTTGGGTCTTAGAGTAGATTAAGATATCGTCTATAAGCACTATCACAAACTTATCAAGATAAGGCCTACAAACTCTATTCATCAAATCCATAAGTATCGCTGGAGTGTTAGTAAGACCAAAGGACATTACTGTGAATTTGAAATGTCCATAACGAGTTTTAAACACAGTCTTTGGAATGTCATCCTCATGCACTCTTAGTTGATGGTATCCAGACTTAAAATCTATCTTTGAGAAAAATTGTGACCCTTGCAGTTGATCAAATATATCATCAATTCTAAGAAGTGGATAACGATTCTTAACAATCAACTTGTTCAATTCTCTATAATCAATGCGCATCCTAAAAGAACCATTCTTTTTCTTAACAAACAATATCGGCGCTCCCCAAGGCGATGAAACCTTTGTCTTGGAGTTCCTTGAGTTGTCCCGACAACTCCTCCAATTCAGAAGATGCCAAACGATAAGGAGACTTTGCTACCGGCATTGCTCCAGGGGTTAACTCAATCCAGAATTCAATTTCCCGAATAGGCGGTAATCCAGATAGGTCATCCGGGAATATCTTAAGAAAATCTCTTACCACAACAATCTCTTCTTGATTCTTTTCATTAGCCTTAGCACTCATCAAGAGTCTCGCTATCTCTTCCAGTCTTTCTCCTAATACTCTAAGCACCTTGCCATCTAGTAGTGGTATCCTCACTACCTTCTCATGACAAATTATTTCAGCCTTATAATTTGACAACAGTCCATACCTATAACCACATCAAAACTTCTATGCCCAAAAGGTATCAAATCGATGTCAAAGACATGACCCTCGATTTATAGTTTGCAACCCTTAATAACCATATCAATCTCTACTAGCTTCCCGCTAGCTATCTCAATCTCATGTTTGAAACCTAATTCGTTGGGCTCTAAGCCTAACAGAGGTATGAAAGTAGTGGAAACAAAACTATAGTCGGCACCAGAGTCAAATAAGGTAGTGGCAAAATGATTGTTCCAATTAAACGTACCCGTCACAATGTTCGGATCCTGGCGAGCTTCCTCTGCTCCCAACATGAATGCCCTGCCCCTAGCCTGGTTCCCTTAGTTTTCACGACCCTGACCCCCATTATTAGCAGCAACTTGGTTTGGACGATTTTCTTCTGGTCCTTGTGCCCTATTTATTTTAGGACAAGCTGACCTGACATGGTCGGTACTACCATACTCATAACATGCCCTAATAGTTGGGTTTCTAGCATTGACAGGATTCACATTCCTCGGCACGCCTCTACAATCCTTTGCCAAATGACTCGGGCGGTTATAGTTGAAGCATGTGCCACAAGGCCCTTCGAGTGTATGGTAGGAGTTGCAGGTGGTACACTTGGGCCAAGTACCCGTATTCTCTCCTCTTATAGGGTTTATAGTAGTAGCAAAAGCATTCCCAGTCCTAGTCTTTTTATTATCATCCCTACCACCCTTATCCTTGCTAGGTTCCCCCACACTTCCTCTTTTCTCAACCTTCTTAATTGATCCATTTCTCACAGCCTCATCGGTCAATGCACCAAAAATCTGCACAGCCTTCTGTATAGTCTTTGGCTCCGTTGCTGCTACCATCTCACGGATCTGTGGAGCAAGGCCATACATATATCTCTCAATCTTTCTACTCTCTGGAGTTACTAAATGCGGAACTAACCTATCCAACTCATGAAACCTATCAGTATACCCAGCATGGCCAGCCCCGACCATGACGTGATTCCATAACTCAGAATCTAACTTTTGCATCTCATGACTAGGACATAACTCTTGTATCATCATAAATTAAAGTCATTACATGACATACTAACAGCAACTTCTCGGCTTAGCGTGTGGATCTAAGAGTTCCACCACGTTAAAGCCTTACCCACAAATAAACCAGCAGTGTATTTCACTTTTTGGTCATTACTACAACCACTCATATCATGCACAGACTCCATTATCTTAATCCAACAAGTAAGAACTACAGCACTTCCCTTACCATCATATTCCTTAGGGTTACAAGCTAAGAACTCCTTATATGAACAACCTACCTGGTTGTCATTCACAAACACGTTTCTAACTTTCTCCGGAACGTTCTCATTAACCACATTACCATTTTGATTTCCAACATTTCCTTGGTTACTAACCTGAGCTAGCATGGTGGGTAAGAGGTTCTACAATTGCTGAGCAATGATCGTCGAGAAGTCGGGTGCTCCCCTATTGGCTCCCTCTACATTCCCATTGACTCCCTCTACACCCTTATTAGCTCTCAAACCCTGGTCATTTCCTTGACCATTCAAATCATCATTACCTTCTCTAGGTCTTCTACCCCTTCTACCTCTATCAACCTATATACCCGTTCCCCTTCTTAATGATTCGGCAGCATGCCGGCTAGCACTTAGGGTCCTCATCCTTGGCGGCATTATCTATATGAGGGAGAACATGGGCAACGTTAGGTAGGCAGGAAGACTCGCATATATATAGAATATCTTACTATATATACAGATATACACATAATACCACCCTACAGTGTCAACATCGATTTGTGTGAACAACATTACTAAGTATGAGTGAGTTGTGATACACTTATAACTACGTTGTCCACTGTACTTATACTCGCATCCTTTCCTAGTCATATTCAATATTGAGCTCACACATTTCAATGACTGACATAACTAAAGCACCAAACCGCGAACACGTGAAAGCAAACAAAAGTGGAACACCGCACACAAAGATCCTTTACACAACTAAACGATGAATCTTAGATATAGTCTAGGCTAGTCCACCTAGTTCTCTATAACCTTGGCTCTGATTACTAAATTGTCTCACCCCGACAATGGCGGAAACTCGGGAATGCAACATAATGATCAATCATAACACAAGATACAAAATAGAGAAAACTACAATTCATAAACTTCAAGTGCTATGAAGACCATCAACCTCGAATAACCTCGAGTGATGTCCCAAATCACTATCAAAATCCACAATCTCTTACAATTATTCATAAGCCCACACAGAGGTCCAAAATCCAAACTTAAACCAAAACTTCCAAATACTAAAGCCAAATAAAATAAGCAAGCAAGACTTCACATGAAAATCCACTCGGGATACTTTCAAATTCTGCTACCAATATAAACCACTCAACCATTCCTCGTTACTTTTACCCTGAAAATTGATACACGAAAATACGTCAACAATAATGTTAGTGAGTCTCGTAGTTTGACCTTTAACCCCAAAAGTTTGCCAATATTTCAAACCAGTGGAGGAATAGTGCTATATGACGAGTGAATATATCAAACAACTTTAAGCATCAACACCGCTAATCAATACATGTCACATTAACGCACCTTTAAAAGGGCCTACCAGCTGGAGCACTAAAATTAGGGCAGGACCACACACAAACCTGGGTAGGCGTACCCATCCGCTCCAATAATCACACAAATATTGGGTAGGCGTACCCATCCGATCCAAACAATCATACAACACATAATATTCACATAGCAGTTATAAGCACATATCTTGTCCCAAAAACAATACCACATTTCGCACAAGTTTTAATTCAAAACACATTTGAGTATCATTTTCCCGCAACAAAAAAGGGTATAAAAATAAGGCTACGAGAACTCACCTCAAGCAAGTCTTTAGCACTCAAATCTCAATCACACAAGCAAATGCAACGACGCCCGCACACGACCTAGTCCAGTTAATGTCCCAATTTAATCATCCATTTCTAAAACAATCTTCACGTTTGATGCATAGAGTTTAGACGCGTTGTACAATTACTCATAACAATTTAGTGGTGTGATGGTTTGACGACATACCCAATAATCATATCAATTCCAAATCAAAAACAATTTCAAT
This sequence comes from Tanacetum coccineum, assembly GCA_026074375.1. NCBI lineage: Eukaryota > Viridiplantae > Streptophyta > Magnoliopsida > Asterales > Asteraceae > Tanacetum > Tanacetum coccineum. The sequence goes on along the minus strand of BQNB010044738.1, from coordinate 19,682 downwards.
GATACATAATCCAAGAAAACAAAGTCATAATCCTGATAAAATCAATAATCAAATAATTAAATCATAAATAACAAATCATCAACTTAATATGAATAATCAAACAAAATAGATACATAATTGAAACAAAAACATGATTAGAATCCAAAATCAATACCAACAAATTAAACATATAAATATAAACAAAAAAAAATAATCCAATATACAATCAAACATTCCAAATCTTAAAAACATTTATTAGCATGTAAAAATTTCAACAAATTAATAAATAAACAGACAACCAAACAATAATATTATAACAAAAATTATTACAAATAATTATTAAATAAATCCAAAAAAACATAAAACAAAAAGCATACAAAGAAGATATACTTAACATAATAACAAACACAAATAATATTGACCAAAAATATATAACAAATTAGTTACATTCACAAGAAATAAAATAATAGCATATAATATTTATAAAATTCCATTATTAAAAACATAAAAAGCATAACATTGATCTAAAAAAAAAAAAAAATTTAATTTAACAATAACATCCAAATATTCAAAATTTCCATTGTAACAAATTAAAAATATAAAAAGATTTTAAAAAAAAAATCATAAACATTTCAATAACCCAAAATAATTAAAAACACATTAACATAACAATTTAAATCCCATCAAGAAATATAAAAAATTATTATATATATACTACCAATTATTTCCATAAAAATGAACATTAAAATAAATATTGTAAACCAAGAAATATAAAATGATTATAAAGATTATATAAAATCCATATCTAAAACAATAACAAAAATAAAGATTAGATACAATACATAATGTTCAAATCAACATAATTATAATACCAGACATAATACACAAAATAAAAAATATAATAAAAAAATACTAATTAATTATTCAAAAATAACATCTAAAATATATAATTCATATTCCAAAAAAAATGAAATCATTATGATTTCCAATATCAGACAACACACAAAACATATGTATCCAAAATCACACAAAAAAAATAAAAATGAAAACAAATAAACAAATCAATTGATAACATAATACAATGTAATTATCATATACAATATACGATTATTGATTAGTTCATTGTAATCCAAATTAATAATACATTAACAAAAAAATATAACATAAAAAATAATTTACCAAAAATATTTAGTAAACATGCAAATAATCAAATGAAAGGAATTGTAAAAATTAACAAAAAATTAATAATAAAACAAAACAACCTCAGAATAAATACACAACAAACACAAACAATATAAAAATTAATAACTGATATATATCAAAATACATTACCTACCAATAACAAAAAATAATTAAACAAAATTCCAAAATTAAAATGAAAAAATCATCATAATTCCAAATCACCATAAAAATATTATTCATCCAATATAAAATAAAAACAATTTAACATGATCCACAAATCAAAACATTTAATAAACAAAACACACATTAAAAAAAATGATTCCATCAATTCATAAAAAAAAAGATTTATACACAATAAAAAACAAAACAAAACAAACAAAAACCAAAAGTAAAAAATCCCAAAATTATCATTAGATTAATCAATCTAGTTTTTTTAAAAAATTAATAATATAATGATAAAAAAACCAAAATAATAAAAAATCAACAATATATCCAATCAATTAACTCCATACCATAACAAATAAAAAAACAAAAAAAATAAAAATTTAATATATTCCAATACATAATAAAAGTAAATTATTGACATTATTCCATATCATAATTATTGTACATTAAAAATCAATATTAAAAATTGCATACACCAACAAACAAAACCATAAAAAGAAATAACAAAAAATTCAACATAAAAGTAAAAATATCAATAAAAAATAAAATTCAACAAAATTTCCACAATTCGATAAAAAAACTAAATTTTTAGATCAGGAAAATATAATACCACATATCAATTAAATTAATTTATATACTTCCAATACATATACATATCAAGTCAAATAAGTATAAATTATAGCCTCAAAGTAAAAAAAAAATTAATAAAATAAAAACAAATCAACATTAATAAACATAATTTAAAAATATAATATATAAACAACATAAAAAATAGAAAAAATTGCAAATACAAAAAAAAAAAAATAAAGAAATTAATTAATAATTCAATAACACCAAAGTATTCAAATAATACAAAATCAACAAAAAATTACAACAAATAAAAAAAATAATATTATACAAAATGTAACAAATAAAAATAAATTCAGACAACAATAAATATCAAAGACACATAACAATTTCCAAAAAATAATAAAAAATCAATACACATTATAATAATATACAATCATACATACCATTTAAAAATAAATTATATAAGTTAAACAAAAATAAAAAAACCAATTAAACAACCAACTAGAAAACCAAAAAATTAAATTTAAAAACATAACAACACATACCAATTAAATTAATTATACATACATTTAAAGTCAAATAAAATCATTAAATTAATTCCACACCAGATTTACCAGCATATATTTACCAACAAATAGAAATAAAAAATTAACATCAATTAATCCAATAATAATCCCACATATATACCAATATAACAAAATATTTCAATCCATATTTATAATATAAAATAAAATAATTAAATATAAAATAAAAATAAATCCATTAAATCAAAAAGGTAAAAATAAATAATCAATACCCAATACAATATTAACATAAAATAATAAACATAAAAACAAAAGCATAAAAATAATAAACAATAAAGAATTAAAACTTTTTTCATAAAAAAATATAATATTAATTAATCACAAAAATCATTGCCAACCAATATAATACACACATAATACAATTATATAAGATACAATACATTAAAAAATTTCAAATCATATTCATCTCATATAATAGATAATTCTTTCCAAAATAGAAGTAATATAAAAAAAAAACAAAAAAAAATAAATATCCATAAGAAAATAAATAATCAATAATATATTTTTCCAAAAATGTAATTATTAACCCATAAAAAAAAATAAAAAAATATTAAATATCATCAAAAAAAAGAACATAAATTCCAATAATAGTTTATTCCACACCATAATAAATTAAAACAGAAAACCATAATTAATGATTAAAGTGAAAATGAAGCAAATAAATCACATAATCCCAAAGCAATAAAGAATATCAATTCACAATACATAAATAACCCAAAACATTCACCACAATAATAATCAACTACAAAACAATAATAATACAATTCACATATCGTCAAACAAAAATATTATAATAACAACACACATAATAAATTCAACAAAAAAAAATAATAATTAAAAAAAAATTTCCATAAAACATTGAATAAATAATCATTTTACAATAAAACAATCAAAACATAATCAATGATTTAAAAAATTAACCATCACAAGATATTAAATAACAAAACATATAATTACATAAATAATTTCCAATATAACAAAAATCCAAACCAACATTATATATCATCATTTTCATCACTATCCAAAAATAACAAAATATAAACAAATTATGCCACACATACAAAAAGAAATTCCAAACATACAACAAAAAAGTAAAAATAAGAAAAACATATAATATAATTACATAAATATACAAAAAATCATCCATCAAAATTAATCATAATTCCATATAATAAATTTTCCAAAATCCAGAGGGATCAAAATTGGAAATCAATATTGTATCAAAAATCAAAAAGAAAATAACATCCAATATATTAATATCCATAAAAACCAAAAAGCATTAGAATTCAAAACAAAATGAAAAACACAAATAAAGAAATATCATTTAATTACATTATCAAATAAAGATATTAATAATTCATAACTAATTTAAAATATATTAAAATGATAAAATCAATTAATCAACAAAAATACAAAAAAACAAATCCAACATATACAAATTCCAAAACCAAATCACAAAAAAACCAAATAAAAATCAAAATAATTAATCCAATAAAAAAAATTGATACCATTAACCACCACACAAAGCCAAAATAAATAGTTATAAAAAAAAATAAAGTATTTAAAAAAATATCATAAAATATATCCATCCAAATTCATTACAATTATTAATTCAAAAAAAGAAAAAAAAATATTATATCATACACAATAATTATCAATATATACCATATTCATATAAGATATAAAAAATTAAATATAAATACATCAGCAAATACTTAAATTATGTATTAATAACGAAACAAATATTCAAAAATTTTTCCAGAAAAACCAAAATTAAGTATCAAACACACCAAATTCACAATAAAAACAATTAAAATAGTCATCCAGACATCATAATATATTTTATTATAAATTCCACATCTACCATATTTTGTATTACTCATTAAACGACCAATAATAAACAAAATTTTCCAAAACCACACTATATAAAAATATCAAACAATCAAATAACAAAAAATACAATAAAAAAAAATATCAACATCCAAGAATTATAAAACAAAACATAAAAATCATACAAACATCCATATCAATAAAATACCATAAATAAATTATATATGAATTCAAAACAAGATTCCATATATACAAAATAAACAGAAAAAAGCAATTACATCAAAAATAAAAATTAAAATTTAAAACAAAATACCAATACATATAAAATTAAATACATATGATAAATTAAAAATAAATCCAGATACCAAATATTTAATTACCATCATAAAAAACAAAAATCTCAAAGTATATAAATATCCAATACACAATACATAAATACATAAATCATCCACAACATGAAGATTACACAAACACAATATAAATAAATTTGAGTAAAACAATAAATAACATCAAAACACCATATATAATATCCATAACTAATAAAATAAAACACATACACCATAGATAGATTATTCCATTATTAATAACATAATCTCCAAAAATATATACAACATACCATTCCAAAATTAAAAAAAATAATAATATTAAATAATAAAAAATAAATAATAAATTTAAAATTAATATAACTGTCCAAAATAAATCAAAAAAAAAAAGAACAGTACAATCAATAAAAAAATAATACCAATATCCATTTCATTTCTGAAAAATAAATAAAAATATAATAAGAACCAAAAATATTATACAAGAAAAAAGTCCAAATAAAAATTTTAAAAATAGTCCAATTGTCCACATATAATAAAAAATTAATATTAACCTATTTAACAATAACAAATTAAACTTTACATATGTATAATAACATCCAAATCACACATCCAAAATCATAAGACTAAAAAAAATAATTAAAAAAAAAATTAATATTCAAATTTTTAAAAAAATATTATAATGAATATGGAACATAAATAATACCAAACCAACATCAAATATATATCATAACAAAACAAATTAGAATTTCCAATAGAATAATCCAATTTAAAAAATCAAATAAATTTAATAAATATAAAGTATAATATATAAAACAAACATCAAATAAAAAAAATTAAATTGTTAAACTAATAAATAAAAAAAAAAAAGGATACCAAGGAATTAAACAAGCAATAAAATAGAAATAAAAAAAAAAACAATCCAAAATAAATAAAAAATGGTATAACTAATAATCACTAATATAAATAACAAAATTAATACTAATAATCAATAAACAAACAGTAATATATAAAATTTCCAAAATTGAAAATATTTATATTCCAGTTAAAACAAATATACAAAAAAAGAAAATAACCAAACGAATATATGTCCATAATAAATCCAAAGATAAATTTAAAAAAAATATAAAATTATAGCAGAAAAAAATTACGACTATTTATCAGCATCATTAGTCATGTAAAAAATAAGTATTCCAATATATAATATTAATTGTATATAAACATAGTAACCAAATGAATAACGATACATAAATTACAACAAATAAATAATTAAGTCAAATATCCAAATAAAAATATTCAATAACCACACACATACAGATATTGTAAGAAAAATTACCATTACATATATTATAATTATAAAAAATAAGAAAAAAGATACAATATTAAAAAAAAAATAATAAATATTTTCCAAATAAACAATAACCACAAAAAATATACAAATCAGAAATAAAAAACAAATAAAATAAATTCAACAACAAATAAATTATATCAACCATTATTACATAATATATTAACAAAATTACATTCCAAAATAAAAATATCAATAATTCCAAAATTTAGCTAAGGCATTCATATTACATAAAACAAGACAAAAATAATAATCATATTTTAAATCTATACAACAATTAAGAAAATAATGGAAATCATATATAAGTTCCATTAAAACAAAACCAAAACATGACATGAAAAAAAAAAAAAAAAGAACATCACATTATTATAATATCCCAACTAAACATACATTACCATCAAGAAATACAACCAAACCAAGTATATTAAATCAAACATAAATTAAAAAAAACACATTCTAATTATTGACAAAAAACAATTTTATTAAAAAACACCCATAATAAAACTTAAATCAAAAGAACACATTAAAAAATGATAAACAAATAAAAAAAGATAATAATCATAAAATACAAATCAAAGAAAACAAAATAAACAATGCAACCAAATTAATTAATGTAATAAGATTGCCATTTATAAAATAAATCATCCAATCCAAAATAAAAATAATAAAAATATAAAAAACATAAATCAAAAACCATAAAAATATAAAATAATTCCAAAATAAAAAATTTGATTAAAGAAATATAAAACATTTTATTTAAATTTCCATTCATCAGAAACAAATAAAAACAATTTAAAAATAGCAAAACAATATTATAAATAATAACATAAACCAAAAATAATTATTAATATGTTAATCAATAAACAATAAATACAATAGATTCAAACATTATAATCCAATACCAAATATATAAAAATTATATATAAAAACAAAGTAAATCATAAAAAGATAAATAAAGAAACCAAAATTCATAAATTGAAACCATATCAATAAATATAGTAAAAAATAAATTTATTTAAAATAAGCCAATTAATAAATCACCAAAAAATAATAAATATTAAGATGAATACATCTATAAAAAATACACCAAATAATAAAAAAAAAATAATAAGAATTCAAAAATAAAAAAAAAAATGTTAAATAAAGTAATAGAATGACACCATTAAAAATAAAACTATATAAACATAAAAAATGATAATTCAATCAATAGAAATATAAAAAATAATATTAAAAAACAAAAAATAAAATTCAATTCCATGACTTCAACATCCAAAAAAATAAAAAATAATTAGACTACAAATTAATAAACCCAAAAAAAACAATAAAAAATATACAAGTCATATAATTTCAATACAAACAAAAATAACATAAATTTAACATAGTCACAGACATATTTTATCAATATTTAAAACCAAAATAAAATATAATCCAAATCATATATAAATAATCATAATTAAACAACAATCTACAAGCATATTAACAACTCTAAAAATTAGTACAAAACAAGATATTAATAATTCCCAAAACAAAAAACCAAAGATCACTTTATATAAATACAATACCAAATGAATTCAAATAATATAATATAATTAACATATTATAAATACATAATAATAAATCAAAATAATTAAATTCAAATATCCACCAAAATAATTACTTAAACAAAAAAAATCACAATTATCATAATTAGCAAAATAAAAGTAATATAAAATAACAGGCAAAAATTTAAAAGTTTAAAAAATACATCTAAAAGTTCATCAAATCCAAATTAATGCAAAGAAAAACAGATAACCAACTTTTATAAACATAAGATTCCATTACATCACAATACTCAAAAAGCATTAAAAATGATCATTAAAAATTCATTAAAATTAAATCAAATTTAAACAATTCCAAATCCAATTAATAGAAAATAACATCCAAACAGAATTCATTTTCCAAATACATAAAAAAAAAAACAAATACAAAAATTAATTTCAAAATTAACAAAAAATTAAACAATTAAAATATCCAACAATCATTATTAAAGAATTCATTTAAAACACAAAAAAAAAAAAGCTAACAATCTTTCATAAAACAGCCATTTAAATAAATAACCAACATAATAAAATACCAATATATATCCAAAAAAAAACAAAATAATTTCACCACATCCAAGAACCATCATATTCAATAAAATAAACAAAAATAAACAACAAATTTGAAAGATCAACAATAAAAAAAATTAACCCAAAATAAAATCCAAATATGAAAATACAGAACAGAAATCATTAAATCCATTATATAACAATTTCCACAAAAATTAAAAAGTATCATTAAATCACATAAGAAATTCCAAACAATATCATAATTCATCATATCCAACAATAAAATATAAATCAAATCAAATTATATATTTATATAATCAATTTAAAAAAATTTAAAAACACAATACAAAAATTTAAATCAAATAAATAAATATACCAAAACACGATATTGAAATATAATAAATTACTGCAATTTAACAAAAAAAAAATATTTAACCATATAATATTTAAAAAAATAATATAATAATTCCAATAAAAACAAATTTATCCAAAGTAGATAATACATTCACCAATCCAATAATATATTTACCATATCCACATATTAAAGTAAATCTAAAATAAAATAAAATATAAATCAAAAAAAATTCACATCAAAAAAAACATACAATAATAATAAAATTAAGATAATATTAAAAAAATGACAACATAGAATAATCCAATTCCATCCATGAAATATTATGAAAAAAAAAAAAAATATATATCAATTAGAAGCATTAATCAATAACAAACATACAAAATTACAATTAAAAAACAAAAATATTAATAAAATTAAAAGAAAAAAATAACCAAAATATATTTAAAACAACTATTCTCATAAAAAATCATATATTTTCCCCAAAAATATATTCCATCATAAGATATTGATCCATCAAAAAATAAAATCACGCCAAACAATTCAAATAACATAAACATTAAAAATTCCCATATGAATAAATGCAAATCAAAATAAAAATAAACAAAAAATCAAAATATAAAACAAAAAAAACCAAATAATAGATATAAATAATTTAATTAAACATATTAAAACAAATCCAAAAATAAAAATTAGCAAAAATAAACATAATATATTCCAAGATACATTAATAACATACATAAATAAAAAATTCATAACAAATATATATAATATCCACATACAATAAAAGAAAACAACAAAACAAATAAGTTAAAACAAATAAAATCCAAGAAAATATATTAAAATAAAAGAAAAATTAAAAATAACAACAAGCCAACATCACAAAATTCCAATCAAAAACAATAACATATAAAAATACCATAAAAAATAAGCATTATATACATACAAAATTAAAAAATTAAAAGTTTATAAAAAATCAAATTAAATTAGAACAACAATAAAAAATTAAATTTAAAATCAAATAGAAATTTAAATATTAGAAAAAACATTAGACAAAAAAATCTAAACAAAATTAAAAATATAGAGTATAAAAAAACAAATAAAAATCAACAAAAAACAAAAAATAAAAAACAACAGATTTAAAAATATACAAAAAAATAAAATCCAAAAAGAAAAAGATACAAATCATTTTTACAAAAAATAAACAGTAAAATAATCAATTAAGAGACAAATAAAAATAAAACATAAATAATATATAATTATATAAAAATAATCACAAAAAATATACACATAAAAAATTTATCAATTCCAATTAATAAAAAAAATTAAATTAAAAATAAAAACCATTACATTAAAAATATCACACATAAACAATATTTAAAAAAAAAATTTATATTATAGCAAACCAAATAATTCCCATAAAAAAGAAAATAATAAAAAGACACATTAGACAATATAATAATAAATTATACCATACAAATCACAATAATAATACAAAAAACAAATTAAATATTAAAAATGATAATAAATACATTACATCACATAAAATTAAGTCCCATTAACATAAAATAAAAACAAAGTAAAAAATTCGCAACAAAATACGCTGTATCAAAAAATCAAAACAATTAAATTTAATTTCCTCATTCCAAGATTAATTCCAATCTTCAAAGTAATAATACACATTAATGATGTTATGATCAAAAAATGAAATATTATAAAATAAAAATTCCATAAAATTTCCAACATAACATACAGAAAGACAAATTAAATTATAAAAAAAAAATAATAGACAGACACAGATTACCACCAATAAATAATAATCCACACCATAAATAAAGTCCAAAGAATATTTGAATAAGAATATAATAAAGATCAAAAAATAAATTACAAAATAAATAAAGAAACAATTAATATTATCAAATAATATACATTATAACACAAAAAAATACATAATAACCATTAAAAAACATTAAACCCAAAAAATAAAAAAACATAACATAACAACAACCAAAACAACAATATACCAATAACAATGAAAATTTCAACAATTACTCAAAAAATAAACTTACTATAATACTAATTAACGAAAATAGATAAGTAATATACGTAAATATTTATAATTAATAATTATAAATATATCTCGGTAAGTCCATTCGGTAACCTTAGTCACCGCGAAAATAATCATATTAGAGTTGAAAATGGAACGTTTACTCATAACGAACCATATTAGTGAAGTTTTCGCGAAAAATTATAGTTTTTTGTTCTTTTAGTGAATTTTATTAAATAAATAAAAAAATAAAATAATATTTATTAATTTAAAATTCAAAAATCAGTTTTATAGGTAAAATTTTAAGTATAAACTTCTTACAAAATTTCGCCTGACCCTAACTCATACAACTTTTTTTCCAAAGGTTTTAAAAAAAAACCTTATTTTCAACACTTTTTACCAATTCGACACTTTTTGACAAAATCCAAATCCAAAATCTCAATCTTTAACGATTAACTAAAAACGTTTTTCTAAAATAATTTCAATATCACTTCGTAAATATATTTTCACTTCCAAAAGTCCGTCAAAACTCTTATAACGACTAAATATCGCTTATTGGACTTTAAGGCCCAACATGGGTCCATTAAGACATTTATAAGTCCAAAATACGATCCAAGTCCAAAACCAAGGTCCATTTACATACACAAGCTTATACCAATAAGTTTAAATTAATCTGGACCACAATAAGCCCACCCATTAAGCCACGGCTTAAATAGACTTATTGGGTCGTGAGTTCATAAGCTTTAAAATACGTATATTAAGCTTGAAAATAAGCTAATAAGCTACGTATCGCATTTGGTTACTACCATAAGCCTAAAAAATAACATATGCCATAGCACAAAATAGTCAAAATCACTTTCCTAGTGATTTTGGGAAATTTTCGTGGCATATAAGCCCAAAATAAGCCAAGAAATAGCTTAAAATTAAGCCCGAATAAGCTATACAAGCTACTATCAAAAATAAGCTATCTGGCATCATATATTATTCAACCATCACGACCACAACATCAAAACTACAAAAACTCTTATTTTCCTTTTTAAATCCAACAAACCAAACACCCTCTTTTAATTCATTTTGTTTACAAAAATTGATTTTCTCGATGATCAACTTTTACAACTAACATCTATGTATCAAAATAAACCCAAAAGGACAAATGAAAGTTAAATTTGAAAACTTACAAGAAAATCTTCAAAAATGTATATTTTGACACGAACCGGACAACCCAAACGTTGTTTAAATTAATACCAGAGCACTAGAATCAACCCAATATATCACCAATCTTCATGCTTTTTATCAAAATTTCATAAATTATAAGAGAGTGTGTGTGGCTTAGTTCAAACGCCAAAAGGGAGAGAAAGAGAGATATTTTTTATGAAAAATGAACTATGTGTTATTCAAAGGAGGATATGGATCTTTTTATGCGTACCATCCATGGACACACTTCCTAAAACTTTGCCTTGATGTCTGGTATGTGCTTAATTACACATACCTTTTACCTTTA
>BQNB010044737.1:0-44703 GCA_026074375.1 Tanacetum coccineum | reverse complement strand
GCTTTATAATTAAATTATTTGACGCTTTATTCGTATGAATTGAAGCACATAAATGCTAGTATCGCTATTACAATGAAGTGCGAAATAAAGTAGTGTGCTTATCCTAAGTATGGGGGGAAAGAATGTATCCCCCAAGTGAAAGAAAATAAGGCAAAATAATAAGCCAAAGAATAATGAAAAAAGTAAAAGAAAGAAAAAAAGGGAAAGAAAAAGTTGGTATATTTACGGATAATATGGATTATGATTTTATTATAAACCTTTTTTGACAAATATAAAACCAATAATATAACTGAATAAATTACCTCTTTTGATGTCTATGTTTGGTGCTTACGCCATGTCGGTGCAGTTTAGTTTCTTGTACAAGCCTATGGTAATTTGAACATTTCATGATTGTGTGTATGAGTGACTTTTGTATACTATCCATTTCACTAAACTGATCGAGTGTGAAAATAAACTTATCTATAAAAATTCATGAGTTGCTTTGTCGCGTTATCTATGCTTGTGATCATTAATTTGTTTTATTAAAATAAAATACTTTCGCTTTGATTGCTTGAGGGCAAGCAATAAACTAAGTATGAGGGGATTTGATAATGCTCCAAATATTATAGTTTTATCCCTACGCAAATGTGTGAAATATATTTGTTAATGCATGGAAATATTCGCATGTTTAGTGCTTGTTGTTTTATAATAAGTTGTTTCAGGATCCAAGGAATGATGAAAATGACTAAAAGCGCAATGAAATTCCGTTAAATACACTAACGATCGTCCTCAATAGAAGAATCTAGAAGTGAAGTTAATAAAGATTTAATGAAAAATGCCAAAGTGCGGCGTACTTCAAGTCGGGATAAATGCAATTTAATGAGTAGGCGAAGTGCGACGCATAAACCTTTTGTGCGGTGTACTTCGACCTGCAATTACTCAAAATTATAATAATTGCAATCATCGTGCAACCCTTCACTTGTCCACTTACTAATAAATATGAAGCCTCACCTACAGCTATAAAAGGAGCACGAAATCTACATCTCAGATCATCCCTTCTTCCTTCGCAATCTTCTATTCTTCACTAGCAAAGTTTTTAATTTTAGAAGAAGTAGTAAGAAAGTTCTAGGGAATAGCTGAAGATTGTTAGCCTTAAAATATGTCGGCTTATACGGAATTACATTAGTTTATTAAAGCTATGTCGAATAAGAACTAGAAACATCAAGTTAGCATAGTTAAATCACACAAGGGCTATATATATATCCCCTCCTTACTTCTAAGGAGGGGTGAGGATTTATAATGTAACCATCTTAAAGTGTATGTTTCTCTTTCTCTCTCTAGAAACTCACACTCTTCCCTTTCTCTCTCTACAATTCAATAACATGGCTTTCTTTCTATTTAATCCTCCTTGACCTCTGGATCGTGTATTTTAGGCTAAAATCTTATGGGTAACCAATTTGATCAGAGCATTAGAGTGTTTTGTGTTCGTTGTTTGCTTATTTTTGGGGTTCGTGGCTTATTTTTAAGCCAAACGAACGGGTAGTTTTGGTTCGAGCTTATTCTCACAAAAAGCTACAAACTTTCTTCCTTCTTTATGTTTGTGCTTCTTTGTGATCATATTTCATAGCTTCTTTGTGATCATATTTCATAGCTTCTTTAGTGCCTAAACAACTTGTTTAGTGACTTATTTTATGGGTTTAGGATGAAGCTAGAGAAACATGTTTGATGCTAGCGAAACATGTTTGATGCTAGCGAAACATGTATGAAGCTAGCGAATCATGTTGCTAGAGAAACATGTTTTAAGTGAAATATGTCATTTCTAGGCTAGCGAAATATGTAAGCGATTTGTGTTATTACAGGTGTCACATTCCAAGCGAAATATGACAAAACACAAGCCAAAACTCTGCCAAAATTTACTTAAGTGTGCGAAACATGTAATGTTAACTTCAAGCGAAATATGTTTCTGCCTTCAGGCGAAATATGCCTCAGGCGAAACATGTCTCAGGCGAAATATGTTCCAGGCGAAACATGCCACAAGCAAAACATGACACTGTTTAAGGAAAATCTATCTTTTGAAACCCTAATTTAGGAATCTAATAATCAAAACAAAAACAACAAAGTAAACATAACACTTAATGATAAAATGATCATTAAAGATTTACTAAAACGTTAAAACGGATATGGATTTGGATTTTAATGTCAAGTGATCACGAAGTTGATTTGGTATCCCTTATTTGAGATTGAAGTGGGTTTCACGAGGCGGTTTCACTTATTTCAGCATCGAGACTTTCCATTATACTTTCTTCCCTTTTTCTTAAAACCAGCTATCTAATGAATGACTTTGCTCGAACGAATTCAACAAGAAGATTGAGACTTGGACTATCTAGCTATGCCCGATGTAAGGAGTTACATTGTAGTACTCATGGGTTATAGCTGTCACTTTAAGGAGTTACGTTGTAGTACACAGTGTCACACGCATATGCAGATGTGGATATTTTCAAGAGGTGTTGTACTTTTCTTTTTACTTTTGATTGGGTTATAGGGTACTTAAAGGTCTCTTTTGGCACTGGTTCTTTAATCCAAATTGAACTAGTGATCAAGCTTAAGTAACAAATTATGGGGAATGTGTCTTCATTTTACAGTTGGTATATCGGGTTTACTTCACCAAGTAGTCACATCAATAGCCGACAGAATACGAGGTTGGTAAGTTAGTGATCCGTCCAAATTAATATATATATATATACGTAATATATAAATACGTAATTATTTAAGAAGATAACATATTATATCGTTTAGGTTAAGTATTTTCCGTCGTGTTCGAGAAACGAACTTCTAACCAAAGTTGTCTCAAAAATCTCCCGGGTCATTTTCCCTCGACGAAGTGTGAATTGAAAATCGGAAACGTTCGTGATCGCACTTTTTGAATATTTTAAAAAGATTTTTGATTTGGTTTCTAAAGCTACTAAAAGGAAATCAAAGCTCTTATAAAAGCTCGCTTAGTTATAATAATTTATAATCTATAAGATTAAAAACTATGAGATTAAACTAAAAATGATATAAAAATATAACATGACTATATGCTTTGCTATGTAAGTGAATTGTTCATTAATGTGCTGGCCTTAGATCAAGATATTAAGTGACAAGTAAATAAAATGCTTTCAAAAAATAACAAGAAATTTAAATTTACATTAAAAATTAAAATGACGGAATGTAAATCTAAAAGATAAATATAATGTTAATATGTTTTATTAAATCTTTTTTAACCGCACTTAAATTCCAAATAATTAATCAATTAACAAGCACTAATAAATCTATTCACTACCCATAATGAAATTCAATTTATCAAACATAAAATAAATCTACACTAAGCATGGCATAAATCAATTAGGCAAACATAATATGAAACAATAAAATAAAACTATGCTAAGTATTGCAAAAGGATAGAAAATGAAACCTAGTTGAAGAGCCGCAATTAAACGATAACCACCCAATTTATTTAGCTAAAACAACTAATCAAAGTCGGTCTAGCTAAATAAACCCTTAAGCTCCAGCCTCATGAGTTGACCTGGTACAAAATTCACAAAAATAATAACAAAACTGTTATTAGTAACACAATTTTATAACTCAATCTAGCAAAATTTAATAAAATGTTAACATTCGGCCTTACTAATTTCATACACAGTCCCAACTTATTATAAATACATGGCGCCAATATCTAATCTAAGCCTATTTAACCATGACTACGCTACTTCTCTTAGGCCTAAACTAAATAAAATGACTTCCAAATTCCAATTTAATTCTAACGTGGCGCATATCCAAAGTCCAAAAAGAAGTTTCTACAAACCAACATAGCCCACTTACCTAAACTAACATACACAACCCAAAATTATTAAAAGTAAGGCCCTAATGACATAATACAAAAGCCTAAACTATAAAAATGTTATCCCTACTTACCCACTCACTATCAGTTTTCTACTCAAATCTATGTACGAAACTAATAGCATTAACAAATGTGTCCCCATCTGATTCTCAAACAACTGTTCAATCGTCTGTATTGCGTTCAAACAAATCAAAAGCTTCCAAATCCAAATGGACTTATTAATTCTTGCTAAAGGAAATTTAACAAAGCAGCCACTAAATTAAATAAGCACTAGTAATCGCAAAATAAGCTAGAACTTATAAACCTTCTTCTATAGATATTAAGAAAAATATCACTTAATAATAAAATCTAGATGAGATCTAATTACAATGAGAAAAATTATTAACTAGAAAAGAAACGAAACAATTCAAGGTTTTTAGAAAAGAAAACTAAATAATAAGCTATTTTAAGGATTTAGGCTTAAACTCAATCGATTAAGCTATATTTATCTTGTTCGGAATCTAAGAATAAGCTCAGAAACATCAGCTGATGAAACAGCTTATTTGATAAGCTAAAGAAGGAAAAGAAGAGAAATAAGCAAATTAAATAAGAAGCTTAAGTTATAAAACCACAAACTTTAATAATCTCTTTTCATTAACCACATAAGCCATTACAAAAAGTAGGAAATTACAATAAGCTAAAAAAATTACAAATAAGCAGTAAAATAAGCTATCCTCCACTATCTACTCCTAAAACTAACTAACTCCCAATGTGAGGGGAGCTGGTACAATTTATAGGGTGAGAAGGGTGATATTGTAAAATTTGTCCTCATCATTGGGTGAATAATTGACCAATGATTGCCTTGTTTTTGGTGTCACACAGATCGAGTTTTTATCATCTAATCGATCCAACGATGTTATAGAATCCACATGCCTTGTAGTGGCTTCATTTGTACGCAGGCTTTCCGTTCGTCAGATCCGTTTATCACTTTGATATGAATTCATATAACCCATTTCCAAGCCACGCGTCCCAATATTATTGGATGTCCCAAAATAGTGCGCAGTCACGTGAGGATTTCTTGAATTATTTCCCAAGCAAGTGAGCATCAAATGCACCTTTTTATCACTTTTGTTCATTATACAACTGAATTGAGAAATGAATATAACTTATTTGAGATGCCACATGTCGAATGATGATTGGCCCTAATTGTGTAGTGGAAAGTCACATGCGTGCATTTTGATTTAATTAGAAGTCACATGACGGTAATGTCATAATGACATCATCACTCTATTTTAATACCAGATTTGCAATTTTACATATTGGGCTTATTATTGGGCTATGGCTATCTTGAGGGGATTAGATATTAACGGGCTGGCCTGATAAAATCCGAGAGCACCGTTGGACTTGTTATCTCGCGCTCTTCCCATTCTCGTGCTCGGTTTCATCCGATTTTGTCTTTATTTTGTCCTTTATTTAATATCCGTACCTGCACATACACAAACACAAAAACAAACATATATTTACAATTTTAATTATGTTTTTGGTCTTTTGGGTTCGTTTTTCAAGGGTCAAAAGCTATGTATAAATAGCAAAGATACCAGTTAGCCAAGAAGTTATAAGGTTGAGATGTAATATGCAATTCTCACAGGTATTTGATGTTAAAGTAATCAGTGATTCTTCATAGTCTAGAAAAATCTTTCAAAGTATTCAATGTCTTTCATAACTTTTACAAGAGGTTTGCCTAGACAAGAACTTCTCGAGTATTTGAGCGTAAACATCAATGATGCTTTCGATAGAAAACCTAACAAAAATTCGAAACCATCATGAGGGAATAATGTACTTTGTACTTTGAATGTAATCAGTAGTCAAGCTCAATTCCAAGGGAAGTGCTATATATATATATATATATATATATATATATATATATATATATATATATATATATATATATATATATATAGTAGGGATCCAGTGAGAAGTAAATTAAAATAAGAAGTGGTGAGAAGTGACTAAAATCACATATTTGAGATGCAACGACTTGCATTAGATGCATTTCTATTCATTTAGATGCACCATTTTGAGTTTCGAACGTTAACTTGATGTGTAGATGGTGCAAATTGATTTTGATGATTTCGGCACATGCAGAGGAACAAAAAAATAAAATGCATCTAATATACGTATATGCATCTAATTAAAAGCTAGAAAACACATTATGATGCGTTATAATGCATCTAAGATTATAGAGATGCATCTAATTTAAGTCGGTGCATCTCGGATATGCGGTTATAGTTACTTCTTATCCTTCTTATTTTAAAAAAACTTCTTATTTGATCCTAACTATATATATATTAACGCATGAAATATTGCATGTTTAGTTGCTTGTTGGTGTGATAATTGTTTCAGGACCAAGAATGACGAAAAAGACTAAAAGCAAAAAAGATATTTCGTTAAATACACTAACGGTCGTCAAGAGAAGGATCTAGAAGTAAAGATAATGAATATTTAATGAAAAAGAGCCAAAGTGCGGCGCACTTCCATCAATTGCGGCGTATTTAGAAGCGGGTTAATGCAATTTAATACCCAGGTGAAGTACGGCGCACAATTTATATTGTGCGGCAGACTTTGACTTGCAGTAACTCAAGGCAATAAAGTTTGCATTCATTTTGGCAACCCTTCACTTGCCTTTTCCCACAACTGATAGCCTCACCTAGGCTATATAAATGGCACGAATTCAACATTCTAAATCATCCCAATTCACTCTTTCACAACAAAGAGCACCAAATAATCTTAGGAAGGAAGTTAGGAGAAAAACTTTAGGAATTATTGAACTTGTTCTTGGTTCATCATAATTCCCAGGTTCTAAATCATATAAGGAGGTTGAATTCAAGCTAAAGAAGGTTGTGACAGAGTTGTTAAGTAGTTTGAAGTTGAATTTCCGGGTTTCTACAGTTTTCATTCGAGGGGAAACTCTTGTAAAAACAATATCATTTGCTATTAGAATCGGTATAAACATGTTTCTCTTCTTGAACATAATGTTTGTTGAATCTAACATGCTTATTATGTATTTTGTTTCCATGATTATGGAGTAGTCTATCTTGTTTGTTTAGGAATCATGAGGGTATTATGGATCAAACTTGGATAAATTAATGATTTTTGGAATTAACAAATATAAACTTGATGTTTTTATACTTGGATCTTTAATCATCATTTGATTACCACTTAGTTCGGATATAGATCGAAAGACTCCGACTTCGTGCTTGGTTTCTAGTTGTTTGTCTATGAACAACTCGATCTTAGCCTTGTGAGGATTGACTAGTGAAACGATCATTAACCCAATAATAAAAAGGTTTAACGCTCAACCTCATGTCTAACGAACTTGGTTGAGCAATTTTATATTCATTATTTCCAAAACGCGAATCAAACTTAAAGCATTTTTCATAATTAAAAGTAAAGGCCGAAAGGATTTTTCTTTATGAGAAATAG
Source organism: Tanacetum coccineum (assembly GCA_026074375.1). NCBI lineage: Eukaryota > Viridiplantae > Streptophyta > Magnoliopsida > Asterales > Asteraceae > Tanacetum > Tanacetum coccineum. The sequence continues at coordinate 37,382 of BQNB010044737.1, read as the reverse complement.
ATAATCTTTTAAGTAAACTACCCGTTTCTTCAATCGATTATGCTTAAATTCATGAACTCGTTATCTCCCAAGTTTGTTATTGTTCACTCTTGTCTCCCAAACAAGCATTGCTTTTATATCTTGAAATACACCCTTATCTTTAGATCGTGACAGTCTATAAGATAACTTTTCGTAAAATGTCCTGACTTTAATTAGAATTACCAATCCCGTGGAATGACCTGGTCTTACCTAAAAAGATTATACTACTTATGTGGGTTATACTTTTACCCGTGTGTTTCCATATAATAAATTGGTATTTTCAGTATTATAAATTTAAAGTTTTTGAAACACAACAATGGGTTATCTCTAAATTGCTTTCCATTGTTAGATACTATTTCCCTTTCCCGGTATTCTAAACCTGATAATATTTGGTTTCCTTTATTACTTTTGTTTTGGTTTAGGTTTTGGTGGCAACAGTTTTGCCTACTTTACTCTGGGGGTTGTTGGCTTTTGGGTACGTTTAGGATGTTTGTATTGTAGGGGTACACATTGGGATAGGTACGCAATTGGGAATTGGCCAAAAGGGGGAGTTTTGGGACCTAGGGATGTTGGGTGTGGGGGGTCTAGAGCTGGGAGGGTGTGGGGGGATGGTCTGGGACGCAGGGGGGAGGATGGGAGGGGAAGGATTGGTAGGGTGGGTGGGGGAGAGTGGAATCGGAGGGATGGAGGGGGGGAGATAGGGGAAAGTAGGCGGGAAGGCGATCCGGGCGGGGTGGGCGGGTGGGAGGGTTGGGAGAAGGAGGTGGGTGGGGCGGGGAGTGGATGTTGGACGTGAGTGAGGTTAGGAGATGGGGGCGGAAGGCGTGGGGGGGAGGTGGGAGGGGTGGGGGGGAGGTGGAGGGAGGGTGGCCAAGGGGGGGGAAAGGGGGTAAGATGGGCGTGGGGTCATGATTGTGGGCGAGCGTGGCGGGAGGGTGAGGGCGGGGCGAGGGGCGGGTGAGGAATTGAGGGGAGGGGACGGAAGGGAGGTGTGAGGGTAGGCCGGGTTACGGTGTGGGGAGGGGGAAAGGAGGCTGGGTGGGGTGAGAGGCATGGGGGGTGGTAAAGGGGGAAGGGCGGACGGGGCGCGCTGAGAGGCGGGGAATGGGGGAGGGGAAGCGGGGGGGGGGAAGTGCGGGGTGCAGGTTGGTGAATGGAAGAGGTGCGAGGGGGACGTGGGGGGGGAGGGGGGAGGAGAGAGTGCGGTGGAGGGGCGGTAGGTGAGGGGTGGGGTAGCGGCGGTGGAAGGGTGGATGGGCTCGGGGGTTGTGTGTGTGGAGGGAGAGGAGGAGGGTTGGTGGGGGTATGAGGGGATGGGGGCGGGGAGGAGGGGTGGGGGAATGGGAGAGGTAGGAGGGGGGGGGTGGAGGGGGGGGGGGGAGGGTAGAAGGGGGACGAGGGGTGGAAGGGGAGTTGGATGAGTTCGTGTGTGGGGAGAGGGTGGCGAAGCGGGGGTGGCGTAGCGGGCGAGTGGGGGGGGGAGGGGGGGGGGTAGAAGCGGGCGGTGGGGAGTGGGCATAGTGCGTGGGGGGATGGGGGGAGGGGAGGGCGGGTGTGCGGGGGTCGAGGGGGAGTTGGCGGGGCTGGGCGGAAGTGGTGAGGGGGGGGGTTGAGAGGGGGGGGGAGGGTGGGGGAGGGAAGGGAGGGGCGGGGGGAGTGGGAGGGGGGATAGGTATGCGGAAGAGTTTGGGGGGGGGGCGGGAAGGGGGAGGGACGGGGGGAAAAGGGGGTAGGGTTGGGGGGGTGAATGGTGGGGTGAGGGGGGGGGAGGGAGATGGGTAGGTGTGAAGGAGTGGTGGGAGGGGGAAGTAGGGGTGGGAGAAGAATTGGTGGAGGGGGAGAGGTGGGGGGGGTGGGTGTGGGGAGAGGATAGGAGATCGGGGGAAGGGGGGAGTGTGGAGGGGGGGGCGCGGCGGGGTTGGGAAGGGGATCGAAAACTATGTAGGTGGGATGGGAGTCAGGGGGTGTTGCGAGGGAGGGGGGGGGGGGTGGGGGAGATGGGGGTAGGGCGGGGGGGGAGGCTGGGGGGGAGAGGTGGGTGGGGCGGATGGCGGTGGATGTGAGAGGGAGTTGGGGTATACGGTGAAGTATGTGAGTTGGGGGTGGGCCCGGCGGGGGATGGGGGGGGGAGTCGATGGCTGCTAGGAGGGGAGGGGTGGGGTTGGAAGCAGAGGGGGGGTGCGGGGCGTGGGGGGGGGGGGGGAGGGCGGAGGTGGGGAGGGCGATGGGGGGGGAGGGAGAGGGTTGGGGGGTGGATGGGGGGATAGTGAGGGGATGGGGGGTTGGGGGTAAGGCGGGTTGTGGAGGATGGGGGAGAGGGGGATGGGGCGCAAGGGGAGAGGTGGAGGTAGAGGACGAGGCACGGGAGTAGAGCGTGGGCAGAATGAGAGTGGGCAGTAGGGGTGGGGGATAGGGGGGTAGGTGGAGTGTATGTGGTGGTGGGGGATACGGGTGGGGGGTGGCAGCGTAGGGGGCTGGCGGGAAGTGGGGACCGGTTGAGAGGAATAAGAGTGTGTGAGAGGATGGTGGGGGCGTAGGGGAGGAGGCTGGGGGGGGAGGTAGAGGGGGAAGTCGGGAGGAAGGGGGGAGAAGGAGGTAGAGTTGAGGGTGGGGTGGGGGAGTGTGGGAGTAGGAGGGGGTGGGGGGGAGGGTTGAGAGGTGGGAGAGAGGGCAAGGGTGGGGAGGGACAGGGGGGGAGGGGGGGGGGGGCAAGGAAGGGTGGGGGGTAAGGGCGCGGTGACGGGATGATGGTGCGGAGGAAGGGGTGGAGGAGGAAGAGGAGAGGGTGGGAGTGGTGGGGAGGGTAGAGGGCGTCGGGGAGTGGGGGTTGAGAGTGAGGGGAAGGGAGGGCGGGAGGCCAGAGGTGAGGGGAGTGGGGGGGGGTGGGGGGCGGGGGGGTGGGAATGGGGGGGGTGGAGGGGGTGTATGGGGCGGGGTGGGGGAGAAGGGGAGGCATAGGGGAAGTGGTGATAAGATGGAGGGGTGGAGTGGAGACGGAGAGGAGGGGGGGGGGGATGAGGTGTGGCGGGGAGGAAGGGGGAGGGGGTGGGAGGGGTGAAAAGGGAGGATGGGGGGGGATGGGGAGGAAGGAGGTTGAAGTGGGGAGTGGTGGGGCGGGGGGGGGGGTGGAGGCGGAGAGGGGGGGGGGGTGGGGAGGTGGGGGGAGAGAGGTGAGGGAGGGGTGGGGGGCGTATCGGGGGGGGGGGTGGGGGGGGAAGGTAGGGGGAGGGGGGGAGAGTGGAACTAAGAGGTTTGGGGGGGAGGGGATAGGTTGGGTTGGAGGGGGGGAAGAAGTTAGGGAGAGGGCTTGGACGGAGGAGGGTAGTTGAAGTATTAAGGGGGGGAAGGTGGGGAGGTGTGGGGGGGGGGGGGGGGGGGGGGGGGGGAGGGTGGAGAGGAGGGAGAGGGAGGTGGATGAAGGTAGGAAGTGGTTGGGAGGTGGTGGTGCGAGGAGAAGGGGTGGGGGGGGGCGAGGGGGGGGAGGAAGAGCAGACTGGGGGGATGTAGGGGGTGGGGCGGCCGTGGGAGGAGGTGGCCGAGAAAGGATATGGTGGGTGTCGGGGGCGGGGGAGGCGAAAGTGGGGAGTGCAGGTGGGAGAAAGTGGGGTGGGGGGGGAGTGGAATGGGGTGAGAGGGGGGGGGTGGGGGGGGAAAGTCGCGGGGCGAATAGGGCGACGTGAGGGAGGGGTGGGGGGGGCGAAGGTGGGGGAAGAGAAGGAGGGCGGGGTGATGGGAGGGTGGGCAGGCTGGTGGGGGAAAGGTGTCATGGCCCAGAGGGTTCAGGGGAAATTCGGGGGGGAGGTGGGGTGCATGTGGGAGGGTGCGGAGGAGGGGAGAAGGGGGGGGGGTGGGCGGCAGGGGGTGGGGAGGGGGGGGGCGCAGGGGGCCGGAGGACGGGGGGGGGGACACAAGGAGATGGGCTGAACGTGGGGGAGAGGGGGGGGGGTTGCGGGGAGTGGGGGGGGGGTGGCGTAGGGGGGGGGGGAGGGGCGGTAATGAGAGAGGACTTTGTGGGAGAGGGGGAGGACTAGGGGGAGGGGGATGAGGGTAGGAAGGTGGAGGGGGTAATGGGTGAAGTGGGGGGGGGTGGGGAGGGGAGGGGAGCGGCTCGGGTAGGGGGGGTGTGGGTGGGGGGCGGGGCAGGGATGTGGGAAGGTGAGGCTGGTGGAGGGAGGAAGGACAGAGGTGGACTGGGCGGTAGTGTGGGTGGGGGAAAGGAGGGGTATAGGGGAAGGCGGGGCGGGAGGGGAGAGGGGGGGAGGGCGGTGGGGGGGTTGTGAGGGGGAGGGGAGGAGGAGAGAATGGTGGAGGGGGGGTGGGGGGGGTGGGAGATGGTGGGTGGGGGAGGAGGAGGGGAGGCGGGAGAGGAGGGGGTAGGGAGAGGGGAGAGAGGGGGGGGGGGAGGGGGGGGGTGAAGGGGGAGGGGGTGGGGAGTGGGGAAGGGGAGGGGGCGGGGCGAGGAGGGGGTTGCGGGTCCGGATGGGTGAGAGACAGGGTGGGGTGAAGGGGGAGGAGAGTATTTGGATAAGATGAGGGGCGGGGTGGGAAGGGTGGAGGGACATGTGGAGGGAGAGGGGGGATGGGTAGGGGAGGGTAGGGGGGGAGGGACACGAGTTGGGGCATCGATGGGTGGGGGGGCGGGCTAGGGAGTGAGGAGGGGGATGTGTGGGTGAGGGGTGGGCTGTGGGGAGGGGGGGGTGGGGGGGGGGGGGGGGGGTATGGAGAAATGGGAAGTATGGGTGGGTAGACGGAAGCGTGGTTGAGGGAGATGGGAGAAGGAGGGGGAGGGGTGAGGGTTGTGGGTTGAGGTGGAGGGACAGGGGGGAGGGGGCGAGGAATTTGGGGGGGGGGGGGCGGAAGTTGAGGAGGGGGCGGCGGGTGGAGTGGAGGGGGAGGACAGAGGGGGTGGGGAGGGGAGCTCGGGCGGGGGCGTGGGGCGAGGGAGGAGGGACTGGGGGGGGAGAAGTTGGTCGGAGAGGGAGGGGGGCTGGGGGACGGGGGTGGAAGATGGGGGGCAGCGGCGAGGGTAGGCTGAGGGGTGGCGGGGAGGGAAGGGCAATAGGAAGTTGGGGTGGAGGGTGGATTCGGTGGGTGGGGAGACGTGGGTTGTGGGGGGGAAAGGAGGAGGGGCAAAGGGAGGGGAAGAGGAGGGGTGGGTGAGTTGGTGAAGGAGGATGGGGGTGTGGGTGGGGGGAAGTGGGGCAGGGAGGGGGGAGGGATGGGTGGTAGGGGGAGATTGGGGGTGGGGAGAGGGGGTTGGGAGTATGTGGAGAGTGGAGGCTGGATCGGACGGGTGGGGGGTGGGGAGGAGGGGCGTGGGGATGGGGACTGGAACGGGGGAGAAGTGGGGTGGGATCGGGGGATAGGATTGAGGCGGGGGGGGGTGAAGGGGTGGGGGGGGGTGGGAGACGCGGAGGGGAGGGGGGGGTGGAGGGGTAAAGGGAGGGGGTTGTGGGAGGGGGGGGTGGGAGGTGGGGGCTGAGGGTCGGACGTGGTCGGGGGAGGGAGGGGTGGCGAAGGCGGGGATGGTGGAGCGGAGGGGAGGAGAGGGGGGGGTGGGTGCTAAAATAGGAGAGGTTGGCCGCTGAAGGGGTGGATGAAGAGGGATAGGGAGGAAGGGGATAGGTGGAGAAGGGGGGGAATTAGGAGTTAGGAGGGGGGATGAGAGGGGAGTGGTGACACGGGGAGGTCAGGGGGAAGGGGGAGGGGTGGGAAGGGAGGGGGGTGAGGGGGGGACGAGAGGGCAACGACGGAGGAAGAGAAGAAGGGGGGTGGGGGGGGATGGGAGGAGGGAAGAGTGTGAGGCGGCGCGTGGCGGAGGGGCAGGCGTAATGGTCGGTGGAGAGGGTGCGGGTGGGAGGGGACTGGGGGGGGGTGGGGGAAGCGGGGGGAGAGGGAGGAGTGGAGGTGGTTTCGGGGTGGATGTGAGGTGTCGAAGGGAGTGGAGTCGGGAAGGTTTAGCGGTGGTAGGGGGAGTATGGGGAGTTGGGGGGATGGTTAGAAGGTGGAGAGTATCGTGGGGGGTGGGGGGTGGAAGAGGCTGAGAGGTGGAGGGGCGCGGGTGAGGTGGAGAGAGTGGAGCGTGAGGCGGGGGGAGCTGTAGCAAGGAGTGGGGCGAAGGTAGGAGGGATGGATGGGGGTGTAGATTTGGTGGGGGGGAGGAGGGTTGGAGGCTGGGGCGTAAGGAGGGGTAGGGGCGGAGAGGGGAGGGGGAGAGGGAAGTGGGGTGGAGCTGCGTGGCGACGCGTGGGAATTGGAGAGGGGAGGGCCAGAGAGAGGATTAGAGTGTTTTGGTGGGGGGAAGGTAGGGGGACTGCATTTGGAAGCAGGGGGGGGAGGCTGGTAGGGAGGGGGAAGGGTAGATCGAGCGAGGGGGGGGAGGGGGGCGGGAAGGGGTGGGGGTCGGCTTGTGGTGGGGGGTTGGGGGGTGGGGGGGGGGATGGTGGGTGGAGGAAGGGAGGAGGGGGGGGGAGGGGGGGGGGGGGGGGGGGAGTGAGGGACTAAGGGGCAGAGGGGGGGGGAGGGGCGGGTGAGTGGGGGGGGGGGGAAGTGTTTTGGTTGTGGGGGGGGTGGGGGAGAAGGGGGGTGGGTGGAGGTAAGGGGGCTGCGGGGGGAGGTGGTGGCGGCAGGGGGGGGGAAGATGGGGTGGAGGGGGGGTGGGGCGGGGTGGGGGGGGGGGGGTTGATTGGGCGGGAAGGAGAGGTGGTGGGGGAGGGGGAGGGGAATGGGGGAAGGTAGGGGGGGAGTGGGAGACGGAGGGGGGTGGGCGAGGGGAGGGTGGGGGGGGGCTCGGGGGGGAAGAGGTGGGGGGGGGGGGAGGTGGCGGGGGTGTGGGAGGGGGGGGCAGGGAGGAGGCTTGGGAGCTGAGGGGGGGGGGAGGGGGTAAGTGATGGGGGAGGGGTGGAACGGAGGAAATGGGGGGGGACGGGGGGGAGGTCCGGAGGGGTGGTGTGGGGGGGAGTAGAGAGGGTAGTGGGAGGTGAAGGAGGGGTCGGGGAGAATGAGAGATGAGGGAGATGTGTACAATGGGGGGTGGAGCAAGCGGGGAGGGGGGGCGGGTGGAGGATTTAGCAGGAAGTGGGGGACAGGGGAGGGCGGGGGGAGGGGAGGAGGCGTCGTGGGGGGGAAGGGGGAGTGTGAGATGGAGTGGAGGGGCGGTGCGAAGAGGGGGTGAAGAGAGGGGGACGGAGCTGGAGAAAACTGTTAGGGGGGGTAGGGGGTTGGGGGCTGGGGGGGAAGGTGGGGGGGGGGTCGGTGGGGAGGGGGGGGGGAGAGGGGGGGGGGGGGGGGGGGGGGGGGGGGAGGGGTTGAAGGGGGCTTGGGGGGGGGGTGGGTGGGGAGGCGCACGTGGCGAGGTGGTGGTTGGAAAGGTGTGATGTGTGGGGTCGTGAGAGGAGAAGGGGGGAGGACAGGGTGAGGTGGGGGGGGCGAGGGGACGAAGTGGAGGGGTGGGGTGGGGGTGAGAAGGGGGAGGGGAGGGGGTCGACGTGGAAGGGAGGGGCGGGGGGTCGTGGGCAAGGTGGGAGTGGGGTGGAGAGAAGGCGGAAGAGGGGAAGGGAGCTGGGGTGTGGGGTTCCGTGTTGGGGGGTTGGGTGTGGTACGAGGTGGGTGAGAAGGATGGAGGAGTTGGAAAGGAGGGGGAGGGAGGTGATCGTAGAGCCAGGGTGGGGGGGGGGAAACAGCGTGGAGGGGCGCTATGAGCTGGAGATGGGTGGTGGAAGAGGGGTGGAGATGGGCAAGAGGGGACGTGATGGTTGGGGGGGTGTGGGTCAGGGGGAGTTAGAGAGGCTCAATGGGGGCGTGCAGGGTAAGTCGGATAACTACTTTGTTTTTTTATTTTTGTATGTTTTATACCCTTATCTTTTTGTTTTTTTTTTTTTTCTATGGCCACGGAGATGTGATATGGGTTAACTTCTATTGCGGGTTCCTTGGCATGGGACAGTCTTGGCATCCCCGTATCACTTTCCTTGCGTCTTTATGCATGGTTGGCAAGTAGTATCCTGTTCGTATAGCTTTGGCTACTACGGACCTTGGTCCGGCGTGCATGTTGTAGGATCCTTCGTGGATTTCTCTTATGACATGGTTTGCTTGCAATGGTCTGACACACCATAACCATGGCTCAAGAAAGGATTTCTTGTACAGGACTCCGTCAATCACAGCGTACCGTCTTGATTTAAGCCGTATTGCCCTTGCCTTTTTGCTTTCCGCTGGGAGTGTTTCTTCCGTGAGGTATTCATAAATTTGGGTCATCTAAGTATTTCTTTCTTCCTCTATGATTATTAACACTTCTGCTTCATTTATTGATTTTTCTTTGAGTTCTTACACTAGGACCTGCTTGGTTAGGTGAGCAAAGCTGGTGGACGCAATCTTACTTAGAGCATTAGCATTTTTGTTTTCACTTCTGGGCACTTGTTTGATTGAGAACTTTTTGAAACTGCTGGTAAGCGTTTTCACTTTCTCTAGGTATCGTATCACGCCAGGTTCCTTAGCTATGTTGGATCTATTGATTTGGTTAGCTACTAGGCGGGAGTCTACATGTGTTTGAAGGTTTTTTACTCCCATTTTCTCTGCGATCCTAAGACCGGCGATGAGAGCCTCATATTCGGCTTCATTGTTGGTCGCATTGAACCTGAATCTTAGAGCGTAGGTAAATTCTGTCCCTTTTGGGTCAGTGAGTATTAGTCTGGCTCCGGAACCATCTATACATGATGATCCGCCTCTGAACAGTGTCCATGGGTCCGAAAGCTCTTCCTCAACTTCCATGGTTGCGGCTAGGGAATCATCTTCCGGTCGCTCCACTATGAAGTCTACCAGGATTTGTCCTTTGGCGGATATTCTTGGCCTGTATTGTATGTCATATTCCCCCAGCTTTATGCTCCATTTTTGCAACCTACTTGCAGTTTCGGGTCTTGATAACACTTGCTTGATTGGCTAGTCGGTGATGACAATGATTGGATGTGCTTGGAAATACCTTTTTAATCGTTTACTAGCATGTACCAGAGCCAATACTAACTTTTCCATCGATGTGTAATTTATTTCTGGACTTCGTAAGGCACGACTAACGAAATAAATTGGCATTTGCTTTGTCTCTCTTTCGGACATTAACATTGCACTCACGGCTTCCCTGGCTGCCGCAAGGTAACCAATAAGTTCCTCCTTTTTCATAGGTGTGGTTAGTGTGGGCAGTTCTACTATTAGCCTTTTCATTTGCCTGAATGCAGCTATCGCTTTCGCAGTCCATTGAAAGTCGCTCTTCTTTGTGCATTTCTTTGAATTTTTAAAGAACGGTAGCGACTTTTCTGCTGACTTGGCCAGGAATCTATTTAGGCTTGCTAACTTTCCATTTATTCTTTGTACGTCTTTCAGAGATTTTTGGGATGGCAGGCCCAAGATGGCTTCTGCCTTGTCCGGGTAAACTTTTATTCCCTTGGTGTTCACTTTGTATCCTAGGAACATACCTTTTTCCACCCCGAAGGTGCATTTTTAAGATTTAACTTCATGTTTATTTCACTGAGGGTCCTAAATGTGTCTTCAATATCCCTTATTATTTTTTGTTCTGTGTCGCTTTTGATCACCAGATCGTCCACTTATACCTTCAAATTCTTGCCAATTTGCTTCTGGAATGCTTTGTCTACCAAACATTGATAAGTTGCTCCAGCATTCTTCAGACCAAAAGGCATTTTTGATTAACAGAATATCCCTTGGCTGGTAACAAACGCCGTTTTTTCTTCATCCTCCTTCGCCATTTTTATCTGGTGGTATTCTTTATACGCATCTAGGAAGCACTTGAAGGGGTATCCGCAGAGGGATTCCACCTTCCAATCTATCTCTGGGAGTGGATAGCCATCTTTAGGGCATGCCTTGTAGTCCACACACATCCTCCAGTTGTCGTCATGCTTCTTTACCATTATCGGATTTACCATCCAACTGTGGTAATGAACTTCCTTTATGATACCAACTTCCATAAGTTTTTCCACTTCTTCTTGTATTGCCTTGTTTCTTTCTGGTGCTTGGCTTCTTTTCTTTTGTCTAACTGGAGGACACCCTTCATGGACGTTCAGCCGGTGCTCCGCTATATGTCGCAAAACCCCTGTTATGTCTGCTGGTTTCCAAGCGAATATGTCCAGGTTACGCCTAAGCAGGTTGCACAATTCCCTTTGCCCCTCTTCCATTAGAGTGGAGCCTATTGCTATTGTTTTCTCTGGGTATTCTGGATGAATTGCTACTTTGATCCTTTCCTCTATAGCTTGAGTGACGACGAAAGGCTGTGCTTTCAGTCCTGAGACCATTGTGCATTCGAGTGGGATAATCTTGCTGCTTCGCAGCATGAGTATTCCTCCTGGAACTGGGAATTTTAACATTCCATGAGCCGTTGACAGAACTGTTTACTGTTTGAATTTTCCTTACTCCTAGCCTTCTTATTATCCCATTGTATGAGGATGGTGATCTTACCACCACAAAGTTCATCCATGCAGAAGTTGAATGCTCTGTATCCCCTATTTTCAACAGTAGCAATATTTGTCCCATTGGCCATATGATTTCTCCACTGAAACCAATAAGGGGTACGATGGCCGAAACCATTTGGTTTTTTACTTCCGGATGGAGCCTATTGAAGCAATGTTCGTATAGTATCTCTAAAGTTGACCCTTCATCCACGTACATGCGATGTATGAAGTGACCTCCTATTTCTGCTTCGATAACTATGGGGCCTTTCGTTTCGTCCTCATCCCCTAAGGGTAGGAAGGAAATTTCTGGATTGGGGGAGAAGCTTTGTGTAACCCTTTGCCTGGCCACCTTTTTTCATGGTTGGACCATTAGGATCGCCATAGCTTTGTCCTTCCCAGAAGCTTCTCCATTTTTTGCTTCTTTCAGCTGATCATTTCCGCTGCCTTGTTTTAGTTTGTTGATTACGTGTGACAACTTTCTAGCTTTTATTAATTCTTCGATTTTCCTTTTTGGATGCATGCACTCATCATTGTTATGCCCACTTCCTCGTGGAACTCACAGTATTTGTTGTTATTTCTTTTTTCTACAGGCATTATCATTGGTGGCAAAGTTTTGAATTTGCCTTTATCTAAGGCCAAAATTTTCTTTGGGGATTTTGTAAGGAGTGTGAAATTGTCACGTCTCTGCTCTGATCTTTGCTGATTCCTAAAATCTCCCCTTCTGTCAAAATCTTGTTTTCTCCTAGCTTCTTGTTGCTTCCATGCCGGAAGTATTTTCTTCCGCACCTGGTTGGAGGCTGCCACCTCTCCCATGAGGAACGTTGTGGTTACCCTCATCATTTCATCCACCAATTTTAGGATTTTGTTGTGTAGACGTTTAATGAGCTCGGGGTTGGTAATTCCGTGCATGAATCCAGAGATTCTTATGCACTCTAGGGCTCCCTTGACATGCCTACTCCCAGTCTTGAATCTTTGCACAAAATCTTCTGTAGACTCCCCTTCTCTTTGCTTGATGTGGTGAATTTCTACCGGATCTTTGATGCATTTCTTTTGTTGAAGGAAGTTTGCTAGGAATGCCTTTTTAAATCGTCATAACTAACCACGAATTCCGGAGGTAGGTCATCAAACCATACCCTAGCGGATCTAGTGAGTGTGGAATTGAACATGTGGCACCATGTCGACATTCCCTAACGTTCCACCTTTGCAGTTGCTTGAAAAAATTTCAAGTGATCTTCCAGATCATCACTTCCGTCATATGTTTTGACGTTACTTGGCATCCGGGTATATTCTAGGAAGTTGAAGTAGCAGATAAGGGGTGTGAAGGGATCCGTTTCTTTACACACCCATGGTTGTGATAGGTCGTCTTCTTCAATGCTTGACTTTTGCCTTTTCAATCTTGGCTTCCAGTGTTCCCCTCCGCTATCTTCACTTTCGGAGATCACTTTTGTTCTCCATGAATACGTCCCTTCAAGGTGACGTTTTCTGGGGACGGATTTTGTTCTTCCTGAACGAGAACTTTGGTAACGGATTTCCGAGTGTGCAGACACACTCTTTCACTTTCAGAGATCACTTCTGTTCTTCGTGAATACTCCCAGTGTATTGAATACGCCTCCTGTTAATACAAATAAACCATGAAAACATTTATTTATATTTTACGATCTATCTTTGTTTTGTTAATAACAAAACATAAACTTGTCGAAAGTAGAAAATGAAATTCATTAGTTTTAAACCAATAGCTTATCTAACTCGTGTTTTTATCAAACCATCATTCATATCATAACTCTTACAGTCAAAACACATAAATACATTTTTAGAATAAAAATGTACACTTTACATTAAAATCTTCAAACATAGTTGCATCTTAGTTAACATATCTTTCTTACCAAATCTGAACATGATCTCATAAGATCACACATGATCTCTTAAGATCTTGTAAATCAAAATTCGGATTTAATTACTGTACGCCGGTTATGTTCAATAATGAGCCGGTTCTGTTCCTCAAACAGAACTAGCGGAATCAGTGAACAGTAAAACTAGAGTCTATAAATACCAGCTCGTTCTCACTTATTTATTCATTCATTCACATAGTTTCTTTCTTCTTTGTTTAGTTACCAACTGATCTATAATCATGGTTTCTTTTGTTTTAGTGTTTTGATAGATTTCTTAAATGGAGAAGTTCTATCGGGTTTTGCACATGAGATCAACTCTTCAAGCTCACGTTATGGAAGAGTCTTTCAAGTCATAAAGATCTACCTACTGATATTGAAGCATCATTCATCATATTCAATCAAGATTTATATCATATAGTGATAGGATCATTTAATAAAAAATGTTGTGTAAAATAGTTGTGGATCATGGTGTAATACTTGGTACCTAATAGAGGGCAAGTAGTGTAAATGAATCATGTTCCTACTTGTTGGAACATAAGATATACCTTGATATTATGTAAAGGGTAAAAAGGTGTTGGTATTATTCTACCGTATGAAGAATCTGGTATATAGCCTAGTACCGTTAAAAGGTGTAAGCGACGTTATGAGGCTTCTCCGCCGGTTAAAGGAGCATTGGTGTCTAGTGGATTCGAACTCTCGAGTAGGTGACTCAGAGAGTGGAGTAGGGCAAGGTAGAAGACCTTGTAGCCAAACCACTATAAATATCCCTGTCACATATCCTTTATTTTTATTTGTCATGCTAACTTAATAATTTATTTACATCCTTACAACAATAGATCTAAAAATAATCAACCGGATATTTTAATTAAAATTTTACTTGGGGAAAACTATTTAACCTCCTCCCCCTTCTAGTTTTCATAATTGGTATCAAGAGCAGGTTACCAAAGTTCTTTAGAGTATATTGTATTTTAAAAGCTTTAAAAGCCGATCAAATGAATTTCAAAAACTACAAATATTTTTAAGATCTAATATATTATTTGTTTTCTTAAAAAGCTAGCTGAAGGATGATCAAGAAAATGGAAATTGCTGCTCCAGTACTAAATCTCATCCTGGCCCAATAAGCCGGTTCCATCGGTTCGGTTCATGAATAGAACCGGCAACGCTCAGGTAATGGAACCGCTGATCTGGCCAAAACTTTTACTTGAACCTAATCTTTTTATGGGCCGAATTATTGTTTTTGGGCTTATATTTGCGGAAACTTTTTGGACTTTTTGATTGGTCTGAATATGATCAATTTATATAAACTATCTTTTTTTACTATTAGATTCTTCTCAAAAAAAATTATTATTTAAATTTTTTTTACCATGATCACGTGTTGCAAATTCACAATGCCAAAAGGTACACAAATCCCTTAACCCTTCTCTTCTTAGGTAACTATAATGCTTATATTCTACCTATGAAATATTTGGATAAGTGCTATATGCTATGTGTTCTATTAATTCTATTGTGTTATTTATAAGACTAGCATCCTCTTGCGACTTCTTCCTCAAATCAAATTTCTACCTCGTCCGAGACATGATGTCTCAACTCTAAATCTTGTGTATCAAGCCTAAACCATTTGAAATTCAAAACCTCCTTCACCCTTTTCCCATAAACCAACGGCATATCCTTTCCATTATAAAAATCCTTTCTCCTCCTTCATCCATCATTCATTTTAAAAATCAAACCACCTCACTTTCCCTCTCACTCAAAATACCGATCAACTCATGGAAGCCTTATTGGAGATTCTAAGTCTCGTCCTAGTCGTCATCATCATCTCGCTATTAATGCTCATATACTTTATGATCAAGTTCTCGCATAGAGACGTGTTTTTTATTTTAGCTTTTTATATTATCATTGTATTTCTCATTCTCTATATCGCATTGTATATTGAAACGAAATATATGTAATTTTCATTACGTTATTTCTCATGTCTCGTTCCTTTTGTCATCTAGGCTATGTATATATATACATAAATTTTAACAATCACAAATAAAAAAAATGGTACACATTTAAAAAAAAGAATAATAAAAAAATTATATACAAGAATAAAATTAGATTTATTTTCTGTTGTAGTCCCTAGCCGGTTCCCTTGAGAATCAAAGCCGGTTCTCTTCTAAGAACAGAACCGACAGAACCGGACATCTGACAGAACTAAAAATATTCGCCTTCTTTTTATCTTTTCACTGTTTCAAAAAACACTCCTTCCAAAACCGCCATTGACGAACAATAACCACCATCATCATTTTCTTGATTTCTTCGTCTTCTAAATCAATCAAATCCTCTCATTGTAAGTTTTGATTATGTTTAACACTTTTAGTTTATCTTCAATTTGAAAAATCTAATTTTTTAGGGCTCTCATCTTTACTAATTCAATCCATCAATAAATTTAACACAATTATGGATACAAGATAACATTAGTTAGGAATTGCATCTTATTCTTCATTAGAAAATTAACCCATGCATAAAATACCAATGTCAAAATACGTAAAGCAAAACAATTTTTTTTGGGATTGTCAATAACCGTAAAAATAAATGATTTGTTGTCTTCACGCGAAGAAGGGTTATAAGACCCTCTTTGAGAAAATTTTGACATTTCTATTTTTTTTTAAATTGACCTTATTTATTTTATCATTTGATTTTATTTAGGAACACTATGTCGAAATCCATTCATGTTGATCATCATGATACCGCTCACTACATTCCTATGTATCATCGAACCGGAGGTTTCACCAGACATGAAAGAGAGGTCTACAAGTCACTCGTATCTCGTCTCTTCCATGAGGGTCGTGTTATCGAACCCACCTATCTTGATGATCAACCCAATCTTCGCCCCACTTTCACGGATATTGGGTTTGATTGCCTTCTCAATATTAACGAAAAGATTTGTCTAATCTTTGTGCTTTAATTATACAAAAGTGTTCGCCTTATTCGAAATCTAAATGGAACCATTGCCATTGCCTTCATCATTAACAACTTTGAAATAACTCTTACTCTTGAAGAATTCGCTCAGATTCTTAGAGTTCCTTGTCAAGGGGTTTGTATGTACACTCCTGATTAGCCCATCTCATCTCTCCAATATGTTGTTGACCCTCATCCTGACATTTATCCTCCTCCTTATGAGGACCCATCTTTGATCCTTGATGCTTTGTTCTATGAAAGAACTCAAGCAAAGACTCAAAAAATAAAAGGGGTTGATACCATCCTTGATCCTTTTCAAATGATTGTCTCTGAGTTGAAAATCGAGTTCAAAAAGTGGGAAGTCATCCTAAGTGAAAATGTCGTTAGTCTCACCGGAAACAAGGACCATCCAAACGCTTGCCTTTGTTACATGCTCTACTGCCTCGCTACTGAAAAACCTTTTAACCTCGCCTACTACATTGCCAATCGAATAGTAAGTGTGACCAAAAGCGTCGACATGACACTTCCCTACGAAATGCTTCTCACCTGACTCTTTAAACACGTTCGTACCAATCATCCGTACACATTCTCAAATGAACTCTATCTCGTGGATCATGTGATGATCCCTCTCTCCGAGAAAAGAGTTTACCGATTCAAGGATAAGGGTAAAAGGCCTCGTCTCCCAACTCCAACTCCTCCCGACACCGAGTCATCCGATTCACCTTCCCCTACTCCTCATCAAAATGTGGAGAATGATCCCGTGGACAACTACACTCTTGACCCCATTCCCTACATGAACCAACTTCCACCCATCGAAGGAGGAGAGTCCCCAGAATTCAAGCAAACTAAAGGGATGTTTAAGTGCATATTCCATTATCTATGCAAGAAGAAGTAGGGTGTGCTATTTAGGCTAAGTGTTTATGTTTGTTACTAAGACAATTTGAATCATGTAAAGTCATGAATTGTGTTCTATGTTAGGGGCTTGTGTTCTAGACAATTTAAATGTAGAATTATGATCTTTGATGGTTTATCGGTATGACTAACCTTTTGTGATTTATTCTCTTAATTGTTTTAAAAGGGGCGTTTGGCATAAACAATAATCATAGTCTCTCGGCATTTCTTTGTCTCCATAAACCTATTAGATCTATCTAGAAGTTGCAGCTCATAAGGAAAACAAGCTTTAGGAATTGAATTAGATCACTGGTAGTATACTTTAAAAAATTTAGAGATTTTGGAACCAAGGCTGGTGCAGCCGGTTCCATTTACAGCAAGCCGGTTCCATTGGAACTAAAGGAACCGGCAATGCCGGTTCTATAGAAGGTTTTTCCTTGTTTTTAGGTGTTAGAATTTTGAACTAAGCTCATAAATATGTTAGTTGTAGTTTCCTTAATCTAATCCATAAGCTGAACATTTCTTGTTTGACGTAAAAATCATCCTAATGATTGTGTTTAGGGAAAATCTAGTAGTTTAAGCATTTAATGTTTTGCATGGCCTTTTAATATAAATTTAGAGATCTTTGTTCATCATCCTCACATACTAAAACCTGCAAATCATCTTCTTCATTCTATTTATCTTGATCATCATACTCCATGGCATCAAGTGCTAATTCCTCAACCCAAAATCCTCTAAAGAAATGCCCCAAACCGATTTCATTGACATCTCTTCCAATGAAAGCTCACCCATCCAAAACCACCTCACCAATGATTCTCAACCTCTCAACAACAACAACACAACCTTTGCAACCACATTGGACACTAGCCTTGCTCTCACATTTCCACCATCAACCACTATCCAAACAACCCTTACTCTAGAACCACTCACCTCACCATTAGCACCTAGAGCCTTAATTTTCTCTACTCCACCAAGTTCACCATTAGAACCTCATCCCTACCTATCCTCTTTAAATGAAATACCACCAAGAACTACAAATCCATTGCCATAAGTCATCTCCCAAGGCTTATCCCACACACTCCCTCAACCATCACCAATGGACTTTAAACCATCCTTCCCACCTATAAACCTCTCTAGGAGTAGGTTGAGTGCTCAACCCGAGCCATCCATGACTAGAGACCAAATACACCAAGAACTTAACCAACTTTACACTCATGAACGAAACATCCAAGAAGCCATCAAAAACGCATAACATGTGTAAGAAAGCCTCATCCCTCCTACTTCCATCACCAACTTACAAATGCCACCACCATTCTATCCCACCACTACCTTAACTCAAATACCACCCTTTAGATCATCACTTCCTCCATCAAGCACCTTCGTCCCTCTTGATCAATCTTTTTTATTGAGAACCCTCATAGACCTCAAGTTCACACATGCCCTCATTGCCAAAGAACCAAAACCATTGTCAATAATTTCCAAGATGAAATGAGGTTCATGTTGAACCACATCCTCGACCGCTTGAACCATCTCTCAAACCAACTTCCATAAGATAATAATGAACGAGATCAAGTGCCTTTGAGTTTTAGACGTGTTAGGAAATTAGATCACTAAATTATGATTTTAGTTTTAGTTTACTTAGGTCAAGTCGTTTTACTTCATAAATTGTATCTAAAACGTTAAGTTATGCTTTAATTTAATCTTGATCTTTTGTTTATCGCGTAATTGACTCTATGTTTAGTTATGAATTCTTAATTGGGCATGAATTATTGATTGAGTCATTTGGTTGCTAAAGTGACTTCCTCATTGTCCTCAGCTGATAATTATTTTTAAACTTAAGTGCTTCCCTCCAAAGCTTTGTCTGTGCTAACTTTGTGAGTGCAGGTCAGCCGGTTCGGTTCGGCTGTGAAGTCGGTTCTGTTCTGTGAACAGAACCGGCCTTCCAGAATCTATCCAAGTCCTTTCATTTCATTAAATTATTTACGTTTCTAGAATCTCCATGATTTTACATGTTTTCATTAACTTAGAGGGAGCATATTGTCCCTTCTAAAATCTAACATCATTTCAAACACTTGACGATCCCATTTAGGGGGCGCACTCGTCAAGGGGGAGCTTTTAATAAACTCTCCATGAGTCAATCTTCATTCCAATGATTATCAGACCATCCTTCATATAGCATTCTTACATTATACATGCATCACTACTAACACCTTTTCATGTAGGTCTCTCTCTCATTATTAGGAAACATTAACGATCCTATCTAGAAAAGTGTCTTCATAAGGAAGCACTCGTTTGGGTTCTCGGATCATTACACACATGCATTTGATTCCTTTTAAGAATCCACGTTCTATTACATATAGAACTTCTATTCATTGCATTTACAAGTTAGTTTTTCTTCGACACTCTTTCTGTTTCGACAAAAAGGGGGAGAAGTAAGTAAAAAGCTCCAAATTAGGAACTTATAAATTTTATTGTTTACTTCCAATAAGTTTATGTTTTGTCATCAACAAAAAGGGGGAGATTGTTAATACAAATAAACTATGAAAAAGTTTATTTATATTTTACGATCTATCTTTGTTTTGTTAATAACAAAACATAAACTTGTCGAAAGTAGAAAATGAAATTCATTAGTTTTAAACCAATAGCTTATCTAACTCGTGTATTTATCAAACCATACTTCATATCATAACTCTTAAAGTCAAAACACATAAATACATTTTTAGAATAAAAATGTACACTTTACATTAAAATCTTCAAACATAGTTACATCTTAGTTAACATATATTTCTCACCAAATCCGAACATGATCTCATAAGATCACACATGATCTCTTAAGATCTTGTAAATCAAAATTCGGATTTAATTACTGTACGCCAGTTATGTTCAATAACGAGCCCGTTCTATTCCTCAAACAGAACCGGTGGAATCGGTGAAGAGTAAAACTAGAGTCTATAAATACCAGCTCATTCTCACTTATTTATTCATTCATTCACATAGTTTCTTTCTTCTTTGTTCAGTTACCAACTGATCTATAATCATGGTTTCTTTTGTTTTAGTGTTTTGATAGATTTCTTAATAGGAGAAGTTATATCGGGTTTTACACATGAGATCAACTCTCCAAGCTCACGTTATGGAAGAGTCTCTCAAGTCATAAAGATCTACCTACTGATCTTGAAGCATCATTCATCATATTCAATCAAGATTTATATCATATAGTGATAGGATCATGGTGTAATACTTGGTACCTAATATAGGGCAATTAGTGTAAAGGTATCATGTTCCTACTTGTCAGATTATAAGATATACATTGATATTATGCAAAGGGTAAAAAGGTGTTGGTGTGATTCTACCGTATGAAGAATCTGGTATTTAGCTTAGTATCGTTAAAAGGTATAAGCGACGTTATGAGGCTTCTCCGCCGGTTAAAGGAGCATTGGTGTCTAGTGGATTCAAACTCTCGAGTAGGTGTCTTAGGGAGTGGAGTAGGGCAAGGTAGGAGACCTTGTAGCCGAACCACTATAAAATATCCCTGTCACATATCCTTTATTATTATTCGTCATGCTAACTTAATAATTTATTTACATCCTTACAACAATAGATCTAAAAATAATCAACTAGATATTTTAATTAAAATTTTACTTGGGAAAAACTATTCAACCCCCTCCCCCTTCTAGTTTTCACACCTCCTTCCTTTCTTCCTTTACCCCCCAGCCTGTGTCTAGGTGATTCTGACCTGTCACGTCTAATCTTGGAGAAGACGCTGGGGTTTGGTTCAGGACTTCTGGACATGCTACGAGAACGTCTGGACCTTCGTCCCCTTCCGTGCTCCCCTCTTACGTTTGGTGTTCTGGACTCGAATTGTTGTGACACTTCTTGGATCTTCGAGTTTCTTCCCGAACACCCTTCAAAGTTAAGACACGCCTTCACTTCTTTCAGCTTGTCTTGCTATGCTTTCTCTTTGTGAACCTTTTCAGCTATGATTGGCAATAACTGGTGGTAATACTTATCACAATATTCTTGAAGATCTGTGTCAGACGCGGGTCTATTCGTGTTCTTTAGGGTTTGCTCATTCCTTTTCCCCATTGTGTTTTGCACGGCAGACGTGGTCGGGGTGGGGACAAGGTCTGCTGGTTCGCTCATGGTGAGTATTTTGAGAAACGCAGTTGTGCACTGGATCCTACAGATGACACCAACTTGTTAGTACAAAATGTGTGACTGGGTATTGAATGTCCTCAGATCGCTTGTTGGGCTGGACCTTCAAGCTCTCCTTGGGTTCGATCTTGTACTAAACAAAGTAGTTGAGATGATTTCTTAAACAAATGAGAGTAAACCGTTAGCCTTACCGTAGGGACGGACCCCACGATTAGACTTCGACATGAGAGTAAGAAAACATGTTGTTAGAGGTGTGTGTGTATTGGGAAGAGTGATAAAATCATACCATTTGATGTGTCAGAGGATTCCTTTTATAGGCGAGTGAAATACTAGGGTTTCCTAGTATTTGGCCTATTTACGTAGTGGCCGGAGTGGGACCCTTGTCGGGCAAGGTTCCGCGATTATCGTGTCTGTGGACGCGGATTATCTTTCGCGAGCGTCAATGATGTGTCATTGTGTGGTGTTTATTTATAATAGTTCAAGTTTTAAATTTATATTTTGCCGACTTAACCAAAAATAACACTTTAACAGGCAGTGTACCCGGTCGGTGGTAGATTCGTGGTAAGTAGAGTGTCGAACACTTGAAGCGAGGTTAAATCTCTCAATTTATTTATATTTTGGTTATCGTGAAAACAAGTAATGTATCCCACCGCGAGATATGAAAATGAGTGTGTAACGAGTTTGTAAACGAGCTTGTAAATTAGTTATGAGAACAAATATGTAAACCATTTTGTAAATGCGCATGTATTCTCCCCCAAAAGAGTTATAAGAAAATAAAATAGGGGCTATGAAACTCACCTCAAATGAAGGTATCGAATGTAGCAAAAATAACAACGAAGAAAACTACACAAATAGCCAAACTGCAACCAGAATTAATTTATTTGGTTCGTATAAGTGTAATTATTTAAAATAAATGACAACAAAGTTACAGTTATCAAGTTATATCAATACCTAATAGTTTCGTTATAGTTTATAAGATTTAAACAATGTTTAAGTACTTAGCTATTAATGTCGAAATAATATTACTTTTTTAAAATATCACCTTTGTCCGATAAATTTGTCGATATCGTTTGATTATATTTTAATTATTTATAAAGTGTCACGAAAATATAGATTTTAATGTTTTATAAAATAACATTATAAGGTTTTAAACCCGTATAAATATCATACAAGTAATGCTAAATATTTTTTAAGGTTCTTATAGCCCAAACGAACCAACACTATTCATGTCAGGAAAATAGTGCATAAATTTTATATAAGAAGTTGTCTAGTTTCTATGGTGATTTTACTCATTTTTACACACTTTTGGGCTTAGAAAATTGCGATTTTATAATGAAAAATCATTATAAACAAGTTTTTAGTTTTACATTTAAGCCGATTCGGACCCGAAATCCCTCAAAAATACGTATTATAAATCTGCCAGCACTTTGCCGAAAATCTATTTTGCCGGTATTGTTTCAAATCAAGTTTTGGCCATAACTTCTTTGTTTTACATTCGTTTTTGGGTTTTTTATATGCACGGAATCGTGTTAAGATGTACTAACACATTTTTAAGGTTTAGCTCGACTATACGACCCTAACATTCTGTTTGAAAGCTGCTATCCCAAAAGGCATTTTACAAAGTTTTCGTCAAGTATTTCTACCCTATTTTCATACCACAAATCCAATAATCTATATATTTCAATCACCTTCCACAATCACAATCATCCACTA
This sequence comes from Tanacetum coccineum, assembly GCA_026074375.1. NCBI lineage: Eukaryota > Viridiplantae > Streptophyta > Magnoliopsida > Asterales > Asteraceae > Tanacetum > Tanacetum coccineum. Next base: position 15,334 of record BQNB010044737.1, on the reverse strand, counting down.
ACATGATTCCATCCAATACTTCATAATATCATGAAATAATCATAAGATTAATTAAGCTAGTTTATGAACTTTAAACCTAACCACAAGTCTAAAACCATAAGTAAGTTAGTGTTCTTGGTTTATTTGCAAATCTTTATAAAAGTAAACTAGTTGGTGATATAACTTCATAATTAAGATATTTATGTATAAAAATACATAATGAAAAAGTAGAAATATGAATGAACATAATCCATATGTATGAAAATCAAAAGAGTGAATGTTGTATGCTTACAAAGTGTATGATCAAAAAGGAACCATAAATTTGCTTCTAAACCCAAATCTTTAAAAACCCCCAAATCTTGATTATGAAAACCCTAACTTGATCTTGATAAACTCTTGCTAAAAATGGAAACCCTAACTTGCAAACCAACTTGGAACACCTTAGATTATACCCTTGATTAACCTTGTATACTTGTAAAATCAATAAAATGAAAACTATAGATTGTGTTGGAAGCTCATTTGGTGCAGTTAGCATATAGAGAGAAAAGGAAGTTTATGTTTTTGTGCTAGTGATAAAGAAGAGAGTAAATATCTTTTTTCCTAGTTGAGTATGATATGCAAGTATATGAAAATAACAAGGGAACATTTGGTACAAATTTAATCATGAAATACAAGGATGAGGGGTGTAGGGCTTGACATCATTTGGAAAACAAAATGGGAAAATATAGTGTGAAAGTAAAATGTAAGAGGTTAGAAGAACTAGTAAAAAGTTGGTAACAAGCAACATGGTATTTTTTTCCATGTAAACTTTATATCATTTTTGTGTTGGTTTATGCATCTATAACCGGCCATAGGTAGTCTTGGGATAGAAATGATATAATTTTTGGGTATTGGGTATTATGGTGGGTATTTGGTTAAGTGTAGAAAGGTAGAATGATTTACATGCATGCAAAAAGGTTCCAAATTGCGAAACGTAAACGTTTTACGTAACTTATAAAAATAAAATATGAAAAGTTATAAATTATTTTCGTAACAAATAAAATAACACTTGTTTGACTCAAAATTTTATTTGTTTGATGACGGTTTACGTTGATTGTTGATTTTTATTTACGCGATTTAACCAAACGGTAGAAATTAAAAGTAAACGCGTAAAAATTTAAAATAAATAGTTGAATATTTATTAACGTAAAATGACTTGAAAATGTGGGTTGCTACAAATATCTATGTGATTTTACATGTTTAGGGTTTACATTGTCGTGCATGCATTATGTGTTGTCGATTCAGTTACCATGTCGTTGTATGTTTGTTGTTTTCATTATTATTTAAGGTTACTAGATTCAGTTTGAATTGGCTTTTTGGTTTGTTATAACTTACTAACACCGTTTGCATGTGGGTTATGCCTTCTCCTTATTGCTTTATGTGATAGCGTTTTAGTTTTTTCACCTTTGCTTATTGCTACGTACGTTAATATCTAAAGAGTTAGGATTTATAATTTTGTTGTTACTAATGAAAACCAAAAGGAAGTTACTTCCTAAGTGTCATGTTGTAACGGGTGTTGGACAAACGGGAATCGTGGATATTGGGGGTTCTTGCTCAAATGGTAGCCAACAAGTGGATTCAACTGGTATTGTGATGTATGGCGTGTCTAGGGATGTTGCCGATGTTAATGCGAATGTTTATTCTACGCATGCTGTGTCAAAGAGAAAACGTGTAGATGGTCACATTAACGATGTAGGGTTGTATTCTTTGGGTAGTAGTCTATCGAATGTTGTTGGTGATTCCGGTAATCGGAATGGCAACTTAAGTGGCCAAACGGAACACTCAGGTAGTTTATAAGACCATAATTGTTAGTGGATAATTTCATTGCGTATTTGCAGTTGACATATTTGTTTACCGTTGTAGGTACATCATTTACGGCAGAGCATAACGCTAAAAATGTAACCTATACGCGGAGTACTCAGGGAAATAGTACGGAAACAAGTGGGACACATACTGGTGTAATCTTACTGGTTCCTGGCAACTTCCTTATACTGCAAATTGGTTCACTGTAAAGACAATATGTGCACGTCATGACTACAATGCATTATTCATCTACCTCAACAAATCGTCTGTCATATGTAGTGATAAATGGATCCAGTAGACCCCGGGGTTTGACTAATTTCGTAGCCCAGTAATGGATCACAAGGCATGTAGTGTTACTAAAGTTCCTGCTAATATTGAATTTTATAGACATATTTTAAATCAATGTATTTTGGCACTTAATACTTAGTTGCTATGTTTTAGGTCGCACCGTCAGAGTAAAACAAATGGAGTATGTGAGCACTGTTGCGAGCACTAAAAACTAGTGGCCCAATTTTGTACGAAGAACGTAAAAAAGATAATCCAAAAATGCACAGTCCTAATATCATCGATTATGAGAAACAGAATCGTTAAATATGGAATGACATTGATCCATATCCAATTTAACAACGGTATCGGAAACAAAGGGATTGTAAATTCATAAATCATTTGTTCATACCCTGTGAAACCATACTCAAATTATCTGGGAGCATTGGCGTGTTGCTAGACGCTTACCAATGTTATTATATTATTCATACATGTCCAAGTGGGAGCTGTTGGAATATGTTCATATATGAATTAATATATGTCCGGAATATTTATTTGAACCTAAGGGGACGCACACGTTAATACGTAAACAATGTTTAATTAGTGTGTTTAGTAAACGATCGTTATATGATAACAAGTATTAAAATATTAGTCATTAAAGAGTTAAGGGACTAAATATACAAAACCGAAAAATAGAAGGGTATGGTTTGGCTTTGCTTCTCCTAGTCGGTTACAAAGCCCATTCCATATGGGTTTAGGATGCTTGAACAAGGTCTATATATAGGGGTTAAAGTTTTTCATTATTCATATCTTGAAAAACCTAAAAAACCAAAATTCGTCCTTGTGCCTCTACTCCTAATACTCGACCGAACTTCAAAACCCAAAAGGTTTCGGTTCTCTTGTTTCTTCCTTCTTGGTTCGATCGCAACAAAACCCACAAAGGGTTTTCGTGGTCTTTTGGTGGTTCGACCTTCAACAACAAAGACTCATTCGGTTTACTTGATTGTCAAGATTCGTTGATCGTTTGCTAATACACTACTAGTACTAGCATACTTCATTGTTTGCTAAGAACGTATTGTGTGTGGAAGCTTAGAGGAATCATACCTTTGATTCTTGGTGGTTTCGCGTGGTATTATACACACGCGTATATAGAAGACGGTGTTTACGGTTACCTTTAAACGGTGTATCGTTTCATGCTAAAAGGTACACTTCTTCTATTCTTGTTAATTAATGTATTCTACATGTTATCTTTATTCCGCTGTGTACTCGTGTTAATTAATTGGTTAATTAGATCGTAAAACCCAACACGTCTGGCATTTACGATGCCATTATGCGAGGAGACAGTGATGGTTCAGACTGTGGTGGCAGGCTCATATTGCCTCAGTCCTTCACTGTCGGGCCACGTTATATGTATGCTCACTACCTAGATGCCCTTGCCATCTGTCACGTACATGGTAACCCATTATTATTCATAACCTTTACATGTAACGTCAAGTGGCCTGAAATCACCGAGTACATGGAAGACTTTCCAGGATTAACCACCACAGACAGAGCAGACATAGTAGACCGTGTGTTCGAAATGAAAATTCATCAATTTGTGAAGTATTTGCGGGATGCACAACCATTTAGAAAAATTATAGCGGGTAATTCTTTTAGCTACTGTCTCTTTGTTCTTTTATATATTGCAACCTGATTTGACACTGTTATTCATAAAGTTATTTCTATCTTCCTAATTGCAGTTATGTATACGGCCGAGTTTCAAAAACGGGGCCTTCCTCATTGTCACACTTTAGTATGTATAGATGAAAGGTCATGGGTACAGAGAGATGAAGATATAGATGCTTACATTTCTGTGGAAGTACCGTCTAAAGATGTTGACCCTGAATGCCATAGAGTTGTTTCAGAACTTATATTGCAACCTGATTTGACATTGATATACAGAGAGTTGTTTCTATCTTCCTAATTGCAGTTTCGTATACGGTCGATTTTCAAAAACGAGGCCTTCCTCATTGTCACACTTTAGTATGGATAAATGAAAGGTCACGGGTACAGAGAGATGAAGATATATATGCTTACATCTCTGCGGAACTACCGTCCAAAGATGTTGACTGATCGGTCATTTTTACACTATATATATAATATATAATAAAATATAAAATATATATAATCTAAAAACAACAATCAATGATACCGAGAAGTCGCGTAGATTGTACAAACATTTTCCGAAAGAATACTGCAATCGTACATACATTGACAAATATAGATTTTTTCATTATCAGGGAAGGGATACAAGTGTCACGACCGTCAAGCAGAACGTCGAGTTAGACAATGGTTATGTCGTCTCATTTAACAAACAACTGTCCACTACATTCTATGCACACATCAACATCGAGTACTGTAGATGGGAAATGATAATAAAATATTGTGGAGATCGTTGTAGCTCTAGGTTGTTTAGACCTTTAATCTAGGATAATGATAACATAGGCAGAATATTCAAACATAGAATCAATACTATCATAACAAGGTGTTACCAAACATTTACCACAGCCTTAATATTATTTGATCAGAATTTCCCTATTACCCCAACTATAATTTGGGGCTACACCAACTAATTATGGTGTACTATTCGACTCTCATCAGTCGACTTGCTATCTAACTATCTAGACTCTCATTGGGAGAGCTCTAGTTTTCTATGGATGGATATGTAAAACCTATGTCTATGATCTCTTTATATAGGGAGAGATCATGACTTACAAAGGAAGTAAATCAATAGATAAGGAAACTATTTAAATTACATTAAACCACATTAATATGTTTCCTAATTATCCTGTAGAATATTTGACCAAATCTTCATATTTCTCCACCAGCTTGTAGAGTTTTATAATGACGACTTTGATCCTTTTGTTTCATTCTTTTATTCATTTTGTCTCATCAAATCAAGAATCCCAACAATCTTCCCCTATTTGATGATGACAAAACAAACAAAGTCGTGTACGAACTTCATCATAAAGCCAAAGCTTCCCCTGAAGTTGAGATGTAATCATCTCCCTGAATGAAACAAAACTTCCAAGCTTCCTTTGTATCATGTCACCACATATAATAAGCTGCAAATCAATAAACCTGTAATCTTCTTCCCCTTTTTGTAATCATCTAATAGGGGTCTTCTTTAGATATGCAACTTGGATCATAACAACTACCAACCATATATCACAACAACTAATCCAGCCTTCCAATACTCAAAATACCCGCCATGAAGAATAATACGAAAAATGACTTTGAGCAGTAGAAACACAAACTAGTAGTAGTAATAAATAACTAGCAGTAGTAACGAAACACTTCCCCTCAAGTGGTGCATGTAGTTGGTTAAACATTTAATCAATAAGCTTCCCCTGAAACCCATATGTTTACCATTTATTGAATCTCGAACTCTGTAGGCTCTATGTAATGATTACTGATGAAGAAAACTGAGTATAACAAATATGATGAAGAAGTAGAACAACCCAAACTTGTGTCTTATGTCTTGTACTATCCACATGACTCCGAACGTATACCCAAAACTGATGTATAAGGAGACTGCAATCTCTTGACAATAATCCTCATCTTCTATGAGACACCAAACCAAAGTGATAGCAAATGTGAGCATTGAGCACCATAAGAAAAATCACACACCTTTGCTAGATTTGTCAATTCTTCGTCACAACCTGAATGCACGAACAAGTTATCTTCAAAGTGTAACACCCACTTTAAGATATGATAAGAACACGAACTATGAAACTCAACTACAACATCAAATAAGCAATATTCAATTGTCTTCGTAATCACATCTTCAATAAATCTCCAAAAATGAGCCTTTTTCATAATTTAAGTGAATCTTAAACCAAACTGAGATCCAAATAAATAAATACCTTCACGTCTTGTTCAGTCCGAGATATATAGAATAACCGAGAAGAAAAATCATTTATTGTACGATATCGGTTAACATTAACAGTTGTAATTTTCATCGGATGAAACAAACAGTATTAATCACGAACTCAAAGGCAACGAACAGTACTAACCTCTCATGAACCCAATAGCAGCTGTGATATTATTTTCGCCCAAACAGTAGTAACAATATCATTAAACAGTATAAAACTATTTACGTCCAAGAGCAGTACCTTCTTTTACTTCAAAATAATGAACAAAACTTTATCATATTCGAACAGTTTTAATGACCATTAAGCAGCATCAATCTTCTCAAAGCCCAAAAGTAGTACTGTTTTTAATACCTTAAACCTCTAATATCAATATTATGCATGATTTTAAAGCCATACACGCACATCCCCAAGCTCTAAAATTCACACCATAATGAACAAAACCTCTCCTTGTCTCCACCAATATGTGTGTGTTTCAAAACTCACGTACCCAACAATAACAACATAAAGTATTCTTGTAATGAACAGAACCATTGCAGCATAAAGTAAATAGTATTAACATACCTTGAGCAAGAACAGTACTAAGTACTTAACAGTACTAACATCAAAGACAAGCAGCACTAATACTCAACATCCTTGGCAGTATTAAAATGTAAGCAACATCAAGTCCTTTTGTTCGAACAATATTAAAAACTTTGAACAGCTTTAACATCCTTGGAATCGAACAATACTATCTTACAAAGCACGAACATTTTTAATCTCCAATAGGCCCAAGCAGTACTGCTATAAATCAGGCAGCATTAACATAATAAATTTTTTAGCAATAGTGAAAGCATAGAGAGACCAGATATAGATCAAAAAAAATAAAAATTTCCCAAGTAGATGAACAAACAAAACAGAGATAGACAATATCCAAACCAAATCAATGAGCAGCCATGGTATTAGGGTTTCGCATAAAAATCCAAATAATGATGATCTAAAAAGAATGTATATAAAGAGATCCAGATCCATCATCATAAATCAACTACATCAATTTTAATAATAGTAACAATGATCTACAATCGTATTGCATACCCATAACAGGTAGAGAGGATGATCATAAACATTGTTATAGCAATTTAATCTTCAAAACCCTACTAAAACTTTAACCACAAATCGATTTCATGAAAAATTTAGGTTTTAGGGTTTCTTCAAAACCTTGTAGATCCTAGATCGAGAGCCACGAGGCTCTAATACCAATTGTGGAAACCTAAAGATCGTTGGATTGTTTAAGCTCAGGTTGTTTAGACCATTATCTAGGATAATATAAATGTTCATAAGTTATAAAAACAAAGCAGAATAAGAACAAAGATATTCAACAAGGTGTTCTTCATTAATAACCAAACGTTCTACATAGCCCCAATTCTAGATGATCAATTCTAGAACGATTACTCTAACTAGTAACAGGAATCATAGATTCTTAAGGCTAAAACAAACAAACCCTAGGCGTCCATTAGGGGACTTGACACCTAGAACTCACACACGCCTTTATCATCATGTTGTGGCTTGCCCTACACAAAAGAATAAGGATATTAGATTCCTTTTGGGACCAAGCCATTACTGACTTGGATCTGCCCCGTACATCAATGTAGTTATATCTGTTCAAAGTGATTGATGCACTATTGGGTTTGATAGGTCTCCAAACCCAACATGGTGAGGGCTTAACAGCATTGAACCTATTTGCCCTGGCAGCATTAACTAATGTTCTATTTTGCCTAGCAGTATTAATTACTCTGGGCCTAACAGTATTAACAGGTGTTCTGTATGACCTAGCAGTATTAACTATTCTAGGCCTAACAGTATTAACCTTATGATTAAAATGAATGTTAGTTAATGTTGGTTTCTTATAAAAGGGGCTTTGGACAGTAGATTGTGATGACTTAAAAAATGAGTTTTTGGTCTAGCATAATGCACTGTTTGTTTTGGGTGAGCAGTATAAACTAACTTAGTAGTACTAAGAGGTTTTAGTCCAGTTCTCAGCAAAACTACTCTTGGAGTCACATTTTTGTGGGTTCTATGGTGTGAGGTCTTGGCATAATAGTAATTATCCACCCTGTTGTAATTGTTCCCACTTACCACTTTTTTCTTTTGATGGTAATTATAATTTTTCTGCACATGTTTAAAGCTCCCACAATTAAAACAAGCCTTGTTATACATCACAAATTTACTACCTAGTTGATTGGACTTCTGTCCATTTTAATTTCACTGATTCCCTCTAGGCCTTTGTGATCTATACATCTTTGCATACCTAACTGACCTTTTAACTGGTTTTTCTATTTTAGCAAAAGTTAGAATAATAGTTTTCTTTTCAGGCTTAGTCTTAGACTTATCTTGTTCCTCATCATCTGACACCTAATCCTCAAAAATTAGAGCATCATTATTCTTCCTAACTTCTCTAGGTTCTACTTCACTAACACTCTTACTAGTGTTAGACCCACAACCTTCAATAAAGCTACTTTTGACCTGTGATACTTGTTCTTCTACCAAAGACTTATCAGAATTTTCCTTAGAATTATCTGACTCATTTTAACAAACAACATTAGACTCTTTCTTACTATTCTCGGGACCATAGCCTTTGAATTCAGGCTCTTTGAATTCATCAAGACCAGAATAAGACAGATCTAGTTTGTTAGGTCTATTATTAGTTAGAGGATGAGGTGGAGAAACTGCACTATATCCAAAACCCTCTTTACTCTTGTCAGTTATCTGACTTCCTAACAACTAATCTAAGTCTTTTGAGGCTTTACCAAATTTCTCAATTTTAAAATCAATGGCATCCTTTTCTTGCTTAAGTTTTTCAAACTCTGTTTTAATCATATTAATTTCATATTGTAATTGGTTTTGAATCCAGAGTACTTGTCCACAACAACTAGCAGCAGCCACATATTCAGCTTCAGTTGTAGAAGTGGCAACCACAGTTTGCTTCTTACACTGCCAAGATATCAACCTGTTTCCCAAAAACTGACAACCTCCAGTTGTAGACTTCCTATCTTGAGTTGCTCCAACATAGTCACGTATCAGTATAAAGCAAACCAGTTCAATGGAAATCCCTAGAATACCAAAGGCTAAAGTTTGGTTTGCCTTTCAAATATCTAAAAATTCTCTTGACTGCTAAGAGATGAGATGTCTTTGGAGTAACTTGAAATCTAGCACATGCACATACTGCAAACATGATATCTGGTCTAGATGCTGTGAGATACATCAAAGACCCAATCATTGATCTATAAAGATGTACATCAACATCATCAGCATCTCCATCCTTGACCAAAGGCTTTTCCAAATCAACAGGAGTTGAAGCAGACTTCACATCAGAGTAGTTGAATTTCTTCAAAATCTCAGCTACATATTTATCCTGACTGATAAATATTCCATCTTCCTTCTGTTGTACTTGTAATCCTAGAAAGAAAGTAAGTTCTCCCATAGAACTCATCTGAAACTTATCCTTCATTAGCTTCTCAAATCCAGTACATAACTCCTTGTTTGTAGAGCCAAAGATAATGTCATCAACATACACTTGTACAAGCAAAATATCTCCTTTTTGCTTCTTTATAAACAATGTCTGATCTATCTTGCCTCTTTTAAACCCATTTCCCAACAGATAGTTAGCCAAAGTTTCATACCATGCTCTTGGTGCTTGATGCAAACCATAAAGTGCCTTAACCACCTTATAAACTTTGTCTGGATGGTCAGGATCTTTAAATCCTGGTGGTTGAGTAATGTAGAATTCTGCCTCAATGGTTCCATATAAGAAAGCACTCTTTACATCCATTTGATATACCAAAAAACCCATAAAAGAAGCATAGGCCAAAAACAATCTTATTGCCTCAATTCTTGCCACAGGAGCAAATACTTCTTCATAATCAATACCTTCTTCTTGTCTATGACCCTGTGCAACTAACCTTGCTTTGTTCCTAATCACAATTCCCCTTTCATCTTTCTTGTTTCTAAAGACCCATTTTGTTCCAATGGCCTTCTTTCCATTAGGCAAATCCACCAGTATCCAAACCTGTTGAAGTTTGAATTGCAGAAGTTCTTCCTGCATTGCTTCCACCCAGGATGAATCAGATAGAGCTTTAGCAATGCTTGTTGGTTCAATCTGTGATAGGAAACAAGCATATAAACAAGTATTCAGGGTATCATGTGTTTTCTGTTCATATACATCACTGAGAAACCCTTGTTCAGAAGTAGGTTTTGTCATTCTTCTTGTCTGAACAGATGACTTCACATCACCAATCACTATCAATTGGTGCTCTTTATGAATACTTGATAATGAGTGGTTTGGAACTTATATAGGAATTTATGATGTTCCCTAAATCAACTTCTGGTTCATCTTCATCACTAAAGGACTCAATATGAGTGGCTTCAAGTGTAGAACTAACTCCCATGGTGAACATGTCTTCAGGGCTATCATGTTCATTTGAACTAGCAGTATTAACTGATGGGCCAACATCATTAAGTTTAAGACTACCAGTATTAACATCAGGACTGGCAGTATTAACATGTTGCCCAGCAGCATTAACATCTTTAGTACTGCTATCATCTGCAAACCTTTCTTGTTTAGTATTCTCATTATTAGGACCATCTTTAACCTGCTTTTGAGCATCATCAGCAGTTTTTGGTTCACCATTATCAACATCCTTGGTAGGTGAATCAAAGTATGAAGTATATTTCCAAATTGGCATCACAATGCATTCTTAACTGTTTTCTTCTGATGTACCTGCAGAGTTATTAGAAATTGTACCTGCAGTAACTTGTACATAGTCCATAGATTGGGTTAGAGAATCAATATCAAACACCGTTTGGACCAATCCCTTCTTCATAAGGTTTTATTCTCTAAAAACCCAATATGCAAGTTTTCTTCTACCCTCCTGGTTCTAGTGTGATAACCTAAAGCTTTATACTCAAAGAATATCCAACAAAAAAACCTTCATCATTTGCCGACAAACTTGCCTAAACTGTCTAAAGTATTTAAGATAGAACATTACCAACCAAATGGACTTATAAAACTTAGAGCTGGTTCTAAAACCTTCTAAAAAGTTCATAGGTGTCTTGTTATGAGGCTTGTACTACTAGACCCTATTTTGTACATAACAAGCAGTAGAAACTGCTTCTGCCCAAAATGTGGTAGGTAACTTAGAGTCAGCTAACATTGTTCTAGCAGCCTCAATGAGTGTCCTATTCCTCCTCTCAGCAACACCATTTTGCTGAGGAGTCCTAGCTACACTATATTCTCTCTTAATACCTTTTTCTCTGCAAAAATCATCCATAACTTTGTTCTTAAACTCTGTTCCATTATCACTTCTGATTATTTTCACTTTCTTATCCACTAGGTTTTCTATTTCTTTGATAAAGCGCTTAAGGATCTCACTGGTTTCATCCTTAGTTGTTAAAAAGAAAACCCATGTAAATCTACTATAATCATCAGTGACTACTAAGCAATACTTCTTATGCATCAAGCTACTCACAAAGGTTGGACCAAACAAATCCATATGTAGCATAAACAAAGGCTTAGTAATAGGATTCAGAACTTTGGACTTACAAGAAGCTCTGTGTTGCTTCCCTTTAAGACAAGCAACACAGGTTTGGTCATTTTCAAAATGTTTTGTAGGCAGTCCTCTTACTAGATTATCCTTGACAAGCTTATTTATGTTTTTAAAATTAATATGACCAAGTCTTCTGTGCCAAAGCATTGATTCATCTAATGTAGCCTTTGCAACAAGACAAGTCAAACTTTCTTTAGGAACAATGTTCTTCATATCAAAACTGTACATATTGTCCTTTCTAGGAACTTTAAGAAGTATCTGATTTTCATCAGGCAACTTAAAATTTGGAGACAAGACAAGACATTCAGTATCTGTAAAAAGGACATAGTTCTTTTTGTCACACATCTGTGAGACACTAAAAAGATTGAATTTTAACTCATTGACAAAGTATACATCTTCAAAATCAAGATTAGCAGTCTTAAGAGTACCTTTACCAGAAATTTTACCACCATATGCACCTCCTCCAAATGCAACATAACCTCCATCAAACTGCTTGAAATCAGAGAGATAAGCTATGTTACCAGTCATGTGCCTTGAGCATCCACTGTCAACAAATCCTTTATCATCATGTTGTGGCTTGCCCTGCACAAAAGAATAAAGAAATTAGATTTCTTTTGGGACCCAAGCCATTACTGACTTGGATCTGCCCCGTGCATCAATGTAGTTATATCTGTTCAAAGTGATTGATGCACTATTGGGTTTGATAGGTCTCCAAACCCAACATGCTGAGGGATTAACAGCATTGAACCCATTTGCCCTGGCAGCATTAACTGATGTTCTATTTGACCTAGTAGTATTAATTACTCTGGGCCTAACCGTATTAACAGGTGTTCTGTATGACCTAACAGTATTAACTATTCTAGGCCTAATAGTATTAACCTTATGATTAAAATGTCTGTTAGTTAATGTTGGTTTCTTATAAAAGGGCCTTTGGACAGTAGATTGTGCTGATTTGAAAAAATAAGTTTTTGGTCTAGCAAAATGCACTGTTGGTTTTGGGTAAGCAGTATAAACTGACTTAGCAGTACTAAGAGGTTTTAAGCCAGTTCTCAGCAAAACTGCTCTTGGAGTCACATTTTTGTGGGTTCTATGGTGTGAGGTCTTGGCATAATAATAATTATCCACCCTGTTGTAATTGTTCCCACTTACCACCTTTTTCTTTTAATGGTGAGTGCAATTTCTTTACACATAATTAAAGTTCCCACAAATAAAACAAGCCTTGTTATACATCACAAATTCATTACCTAGTTGATTAGAATTCTGACCATTCCAATTTCTCTGATTCCCTCTAGGCCTTTGTGATCTATACATCTCTGCATACCTAACTGACTTTCTAACTGGTTTTTCTATTTTAGCATCAGTAGGAATAACAGTTTTCTTTACAGGCTTAGTCATAGACTCATCTTGTTTCTCATCATCTAACACCCAATCCTTAATAATTAGAGCATCATTATTCTCCCTAACTTTCTTAGGTTCTACTTCACTAACTCTCTTGCTAGTGTTAGACCCACAACCTTCAACAAAGCTACTTTTGACCTGTGATTCTTGTTCTTTTACCAAAGACTTATCAGAATTCTTCTTAGAATTATCTTATTCATTAACAACATTAGACTCTTTCTTACTATTCTCAGGACCATAGCCTTTGAATTCAGGCTCTTTGAATTCATCAAGACCAGAATAACAAATCTAGTTTGTTAGGTCTATTATAGATTAAAGGATGAGGTGGAGGAACTGCACTATATCCCAAACCCTTTTTACTTTTGTTAGTTATCTGACTTTCTAACAACTAATCTAGGTCTTTTGAGGCCTTATCAAATTTCTTAATTTTAAAATCAAAGGCATCCTTTTCTTGTTTAAGTTTTTCCAAACTCTGCTTTAAGTTTAGTAATTTCATATTGTTTGAATTCTACTTCTCTTTTATAGGCATCAACTTCTTCACTAAAAAGAACCTCATTTTTCCTATATGTGACTAGTTGTGCTTTAACAGTTTATGTACTCTTTTATAAGTAGTGACTCAAAGTAGTTTGATGTTGTTTAGCAGCAGTCATCATATTGTTTCTTATGGGGTTTCATTGTTATTAGACAAGTTTTATCAGTGTATACCTCTGAGTCTGAAAATGCCATTAGAGCCATGTTTGACTGAACTTGTTCTTCTGCCATTTCACTACAAATCAAAACCTACACCATCAATAGCCAACAATGCCTTGGAAGTGTCTTCTTTGTTTTCTTGCTTCCTGTGTTGTCATGATTTTATGAACTGTCTTCCTTGCTTCTGATGCTAGGCTCTCCCTCGGCAAAGTTGTCCCAACTTATGACAGTTGTAACACTCCACCTTAGATTTATCATATCCAATAATATCATTACTATTAATTAAAATCTTCTTGCCTGTATTCTGATAGTACTTCTTTGCTCTCACACTTAGCAAAGAGAGTTGCCACTTCAGATCCATTGCTTCCAAATCATCTTTATGAATTTGCTCTAAGTCCTGATGTAGGACATTAGAACCATTTGGATTTTCAACCATGAAAGCATACACATTATTATCACTGACACTTGCAGTGCAATCTTGAGGATGGTAGTAATAACACTAGGTCTTGCAGCACTACTTGTGATTATGCAGTGTTAGCATCATTGACTACTGCTTGAGCTTGCGTGCAGTCATGAAAGCCAGTTTTGACCACCCACTTGATGTACAACTATCTTATTTATGTATGCTTCAACAATTTGAATTTGTTATACTAACTCATCTATACTCGTAGTCTCATATCTCAGGCTTATTCATCAAACACTACATGAGAATATTCCACTCAGATGTAAGCTGGTTAAATAATGTTTAAGTTTAAATCTGCTTGGGCAATGGATCACACCCAAGATAGCAAGGGGGGCCTATTGACTATTCTCTGAGCCATATTGAATTTAGAGTCAAGAGGACTCTGCCACTTGTTGCAATGAATTTCTCAATATTGTTGCTCAAGAGGAAGTTTCTGAGTTTCTTAGTAGCTGGCTATTACCTCCTCAAATCTTGTTTCAATGGCAGCAAAACATAGATTTAGCATCTGGATACTGATTGAATGTTAGTTGATGTTTATTTGGAAGTGCCATGAGTACTAACACTCTAGCTTTGACTTCATTCTTTTCTGTTATCTTCTCTCTTTCTTTTTTTCTTTTTTTTATGCAGTTGCAGGTGTAGACACCTTTGAAGTTGTTATCCCATTCTCCTCAGTTGTTTGTGATATTGGGACCCATGAATCACCATTTTCTATCACTTCCCAGAGTGTTTCTTTAAAGTTTCATAATTTTTCAGACATGATTTAGTACAAGGTTTATCATTGTGTACCTTTGAGTCTGAAAAGGCCATCTCTTCCTTGTGAGTAAAGGGTTCTTCTTGATAGTTTCTTCTAGATCAAAGTTTCTCAAAGCAAAGCTCTGATACCACTTGTTGATCCCAAAAC
The DNA here is from genome assembly GCA_026074375.1 of Tanacetum coccineum. NCBI lineage: Eukaryota > Viridiplantae > Streptophyta > Magnoliopsida > Asterales > Asteraceae > Tanacetum > Tanacetum coccineum. The sequence goes on along the minus strand of BQNB010044737.1, from coordinate 304 downwards.
TAGATCGATTCCTTACCTTGTAAAGAGTATGTTACCTTGGATAAATCCAAAATAACAATAGTAGAAACTTTGTGTGTATATCAAAGAGTATGCGAAATCTACTCTTTAATATCTAGAAGATATATCAATGGAACAGTGAATATGAATGAATGAACACAAGATGTAACAAAACGCTTCAATATTATTAATGATGATAATACGAGTACTCTATATCTTAGTACTATGGTTTACAACCTTGAAGCTATGACTATGAGATGCTGTGTAGGTATGTGTATGATAATGAGATGAATGAGATCATAAACTA
>BQNB010044736.1:0-44704 GCA_026074375.1 Tanacetum coccineum | reverse complement strand
GGTCCCCTAGGCCCCTCCAAGTGGCTTATTTTTAAGCCAAAAGTGACCTTAGGGCCTGTTTGTCTGCTAGTTTAGGCCCATAGCTTATTTTAGCTTTCTAGCTTATCTGTCTGTTTTATTCAGCTTAATTTTGTTGTTATAACTTATTTAGGTTAGGGTAGTATTGTTTTTGCTTATTCCATGTTCCCTTAGCTTATTATGTCCAATTTAGCGCTAGCAGTTTAGCTTTTATTTCCCTTAGTAAAAAATAGAATCTGCCTTCCCATAGTAGCTTTCCTTAAAGTTTTTTTTAGTTACTTTTAGCTTATTTTTGATTATCCTTGCTTATTAGGTAGAGTTTATCACCTGTTTTTGCTTTTTACATTGTTTAGCTAGCTTATTTTGTTTTCTTGCTGCCTAACAGTTTTGCCATTTTACGTCTCTAGAGTAAGAAGTATAGACTGCCCACTTTTTGTTGCTTATTTCCCAGCTTATTTTTATGTTTCTAAAAAAGTATCTTTTTTAAAGTTGCTAGTTTTTGTGTGCTTTTTAAGTTTTAAAAGAAATTAAAAAAAATAGTTTTATAAAAAGGAGAGGCTCAGGCTCGAACCCTGGACCTCCCCCTTTATACCAATGCCCTAACACACAAACTCATACTGCTGTGCTACAATAGCTCATCCGGTATGAGTTTGTTTTATTAAATATATAAGCCCACAACAGCCCAATAAGCCTCCAGCCCATTTTAGCTTAATAACAGCTTATTTTTAAGCTGAATTTTTAGTTTCACATTTTTCTTAGAACCTTCATAGTTTAATTGATTTTCCCTAAAATTTTCAGAATTTTTTATAATCGTTTAATATTTTTTAACATTTATTTTCTTTAAAACTGTTTTTTAATTATAATAAATTAAATAAAAATAAAAAAAATATTTTTCTTTTTTAGAAAATTTTATTTTATCATTTTGCACTTAGTAAAAATAGAAAAACTTTCGTAGGGTCATTTTTGCAAAATTTTAATTTTTAAAGAACGGGTTTCGGGCCCGGTTCTCGTTTTCGCGTTTTCGGGTTTTGGGCCGGTTCTCGTTTTCGCGTTAGGATTAATTTTTCATATTTTACGTTTTTAGTCACGTTCGTTTTTAATTTCCGTTCTCGTTTTTGTGATTTAAGCCTAATTGCCTTAATTTTATGCTCCCGTAGACATAGGATTTCATTCTTATGCCTTATTTATGCTTCCCGTAGAATTTTAAGATAATCATTTGTCTTTTTATGCTTTCTCGTAGTTTTAGGTTTAAATTCCCGTTTTCGCGTTTTTCTTAAATTGCTTTTGTTTAGGGTTTCTTTAGTTCCTTTTTGCATATTATTAGTAGTTTTAGAGACTCAACCCCATATCTTTTCCATTCAAGCATGATCCCTAAACCGACACTCGATTTTCAAATTCACGCCTCGTTGGGAAGAACGACCCGGGTCCGGTTTTAAACTTTGTGGATAACGAAGTGAGAAACCGATACTTCCGGTAATACTATACTACTATTATTGATATTATCCTATTTGTTATATATATTTATTTATATTTATATATGTGGTAAAAAGGCCATGTCAATTTTTGGCGCCGTTGCCGGGGAGGTGTGTTGCGACAATATCGTTACGGTTTGACGATTAGTGACTTGAAGACCCTTCCTCGTGAAGTTATTGTTTTCCGTTTGTGAATATTTTCTTCTTATTATTATAAAAATACAAAAATACAAAAATATTTTTTCACTTTTCTTTTATTAGTATAATTATAAAAAAAATCAAAAATATAAAAACATTGTCTATAAAAACAAATAAAAATCATCATCAATATAATGCTTTCAACTGAAGCATTATCATAATAAGTTCCCGAACAAAAGATTTAAAACTTGCCTTTGTGTCACTTGTGAAATACGGCTCACCTTTAAGAGATTAACAAACTATAAGAGGGGTATAAGGAGGGTTGTTCCGAGGAACTACGACCCTAAAGGAGAAAGGTTTTTAATAGCTCCGCGCTTTCCTACTCCTCCGCTCCTTTGTGCGTTTTTCTTTTAAAGAGCTACCGTGAAGCAAGTTGATTATCGGTTTAAGTTATTCAATCTCGTTTTGTCCGTTAATAAAATATGATGTTTAAAAAAAACTCGAAAATCCAAAAATAATCTCCTTTAACCTCTTTGCCATTTAATTCTTCTTCTTATCCCTCTATTTTTAATTCTTATGGCGTCCCTCGATTATCGTTTAAATCCTCTTTACACGATTAGAGAATGTTAGACTTGTGGAGCGTTGTACAATAAATCATGTGGTTGTTCAAAAGGGGGTCTCGTAGACAAGTTCATTCATGATCCTAATAAAACGCTCGACTCGTCTCAACGACCCCCTCAGGATTGTGTGAAGTGTAGAAACCCGGTTGAAGGCCCATCTTGTCAAGGATGTGCTATATGGCGGAAGAAATTAAAGGAAGTTTGGTTTACAACTTGTCATGAAAATGGAATTAACCAATACCTTCTAAACACTTCTGAGTCATCCGATGATGATACCAACGTTGTTAATGCTCCTCGAGAGCCATTCGTTGTCAAACAGGACCCTGGTGAAAATTCCTCGCAAAGTCCTCCACAAATTAACCACAATTGTTGTAGTTTAGTTCTTATATTTTAATTGTCTTTAATATCTTGTCATTTTAATTTACATTTCTTGTAACTCTTTCTGTTTGAATGAAATATAAGTTTATGCAAAAATTTGTCTTATGAATTCTACAAAACTGCTTAACTGGTTCAGCTTAATTTCATTGCTTAAAATGTGTTTCATTTAGCCCTTCTATGATTATTGAGTTTGATTATTACCTGCTTTCCATAAACCTTTGCTTGATTAAGAGTTTTAAGTTTAAAATTTGATAAAATGACTTTTTAAGAGGTGTTTGGGTCAACTGTCAAAACGGGTCAAAATAGGTTGTAAAACTATTTGGGTCCTTAATCCAATTTCAAATCTCTATTTCTAGCTATTTTATGTCAGTTTTTAAAAGTATTTAAGTTTAAATATAAGTTTTAAGTCATCTCTAAAAGTTGTCTAAAATCTGTGTATGCTTAATGAGTTCTCTGTTGCTTATTAGATTAGACTTGATTTAATGTTTGTTTTTATAGTTTTCAAGTCTGTTTTTAATCTATGATGCAATAGTATAGGTTAAGCCTAAGTGTGTTTTTGCCATTTTGTTTTCAAGTTAAAACTGTCATAGTTGCTAGGTTGTCTTTCCAAAGTACAAAAAAAAAGGTTAACATTCAGTAGTTGAATTAGATTAGGACTTATTAGTTTTAATTTTTGATTTTCTGTCCTATAAGCTCATTGTAGTCCATGTTAGCTTACTTTGTAGTTTACAGCTTATTTGGTAGATTAAAATTAGGGTTGCAATCATGCTTTTTGACTTTGTAAAAATCATATCAGTATGAACTAAAGCCAAGCAGCCTTTTTTTCCTTTGTTTCTTTTGCTTATTCGTTTTCCAAAATACTTTATTTCTACTTTTTCTTAAAGCTAGTAGGTCTATCTTTATATTTTTATAAGTTTTGAGGTCTATGTTGTTGGTTTTCTAGCTTAAAAATAAGCCCCAAATGTCCACCATAGGCTGTTTGTATGCAGTTTTAGCCATAGGTGCTTATTTGAGGTTTATGGCTTTTGTGTCTGTTTTTCTTGCTTAATTTTGTTTGCTTATGCTTATTAGATGTTGTTTATTATCTGTCTTTGCTTATCTTGTCTCTCTTTTAGCTTGTTTGCCCCAAAAAGCTAAGTAGATTAGCCTTTATTTTTCCTTAGTGTTTTTTTAAGCAATATGCCTGCTGTTTTCTTTGCTTATTCCCTGGCTTATTTTAAGTTTTCATAAAAAGTTGCCTTTATTAAAAATGCTTATTTACATGTTCTTTTTAAGTGTATGCAAAAATATTTAAAAAAAAACGTATTCAAAAAAGGGGGAGGCCAGGACTTGAACCTGTGACCTCCCCTTTAACAGCACACACCCTTAACACCTGTCCTAGGGTCTTATTTCGATTATACTTCACACTATTTTCTATTTAACCCTTTTAGCCCTTTTTAGCTTATAAGCATTTCTAGCTTTTTCCCAGCTTATTCAAATAAGCTGGCAACACCATTTTATTTTTCCTAAGATTAGCATTCTTTAAGCTACTTTTCATAATTTTTTTGGATTTTTATAAAATAGTTTGATATTTTTTATAATTAATTTACATTAAAACAGTTTTTAAATCATAATAAATTAAATAAAAGTCAAAAAAATATATATCTTTTTTTCAAAATTTTCTTTTATCATGTAGGACCTAGGAAAAATCAATTTGCATCCGTAGGGTTATTTTTGCACAATTTGTTTTTTTTAAAGAACGGGATTAGAATCCTGTTCTCGTTTTTGCGTTTTAAGTTTAATTGCTTTTATTTTTCTGTTCCCATTGACTTAGGTTTTCCCTTTATGCCTTATTTATGCTTCCCGTAGATTTCTAAGTCTTCCATTGCCTTTTTATGCTTTCCCGTAGTTTTAGGTTTTAATTTTGAGCCTTTTAATGATTTTCTTGTAGATTTAAGTTCTCCTTAGTTAAATTTTTATAATTTTCCCGTAGGATTTAGAAAAACCAATCTAATCTTTGTTCTATTCAAGCATTGATATCAAACGTCACTCGACCGTCCATTCACGCCTTGTTGGGAAAACGACCCAGGAATTCAGCTTCCCGATTTACTACAATTGTGAATTAATATCCTCATTATATATTTATAAGTATTTATTTATATATATATTTAGGTAAAATTTTCACAAATCCTCAAGCATTGTTACTAAGCATATCTAAGGTGATTGGGGTTGATTTAGAAGCTTGGATTTTAGTATTTGCAAGGGTTTGAAGCAAGAAAAGAAATTAGGGTTTTCATTAGGGTTTGATCTTGTGTTTACTTTGTTGGTATTAAGCTTAAGTGTAAGTTTGTGTTCTTGATCCTACATCACTCCTATATGGTTCATTTAAACCCTAAGCATTTCATTATTCATTTACATATGTTTTTCATGCTTGTTATATATGTTAAACACCACCTAGGTTCATTTTTATGATTTATGGGATATTACAAAGATATATATATATCATATATATATTATTTTATATATATATATCTAATTCAAAATTTTTAATATTATTGTTGTGAAATGATACTTAAAATTAGAGTAAACATTCTATATAATTGTAAATTATTTATAAGTTTAGTTTGTAAATAGATTTTGTATTGAAAGTTTTATTTACAAAAGTTATGTACAAGATCATAGACTTGCCATACTTAGACTATATTTCATGGTATATGATAGGGATCTTAAAATATTCAAGTTTTGTTTTTTAATATGTTAGAGGACTTGTAATGTTTAGAAAAGTGAAAAAAGTACTCATACGACCTATATTTAATTAGGTTGCATTCGGTCTTATCCGTGACGTTTCCATTCACTTGATTCATATACATCAGTTTATTCACTAAGGTGAGTTCATAGCCCCATGTTTTACTATATCAATGATTTACAACTTTTGGGGTGAGAAACATGCATTGTTTTACAAATTGGACGCAAGTGTACATTTTATCATGATTACGTGTTTGCCTAAGTAGCGATAACCCACTGTGCCCATTATCATGAACTGTCAATTACTTTGTGTGAGCGCGAATGTTATAAATAGATCTATTTGGGATTGACATCCCCGTTCGGGTGAGTAGCACTCACTGTGCCGGTTTGCCGGACAACGGACGTATACCATGTCGGATTTGGGATGTTGCGGGTTAGAACATCATCAAGGGCAATGTTGGCAATTTATATTGCAATTCATACATGTCGAGCTTCAGTGTCATGAGCTTAGGGAAACGTAATTACACTTTGTGATGTTTGCATCTGTTGCATTATCATACACTTGGAAATCTTGCGGTCCTACATTATATTTACATAAACCTATGAATTCACCAACTTTATGTTGACGTTTTAAAGCATGTTTTCTCAGGTCAATGAGGCACGAGGTGCTAAGGATACATTGGGGATAGTCTTTTGGGGAGTCATGCACTAAAGATTGGGAGTCATTACATCTTGGGATAATTGTTATGATTTAAAATCTTTGTTATCAAATGTTGAACAATTTAAGCCGTTGCGCTTTGTATTAAACAATTTCAATAAATCCAATGTATCGTATTTTAAACGACTCTTTTAGAGGTCGTTCTCATATCTTGTGCTATTGATCTATGAAGTAATGCTCCCGGACTCATTATTCCGCTGCGACCCAATTTGGGGGTGTTATCTTTTATTGTTTGTTCTCATATGTTTGAAGGTTATGTGATCATGCATTATTTTGTTTTAACTTCGTCTTAATTACATATAAATATATTTTGAATAAAATAAGTGTATGGAAGGTTTTATTTGGTTAATAAGAACCATAATTTATCAAACATGTAAAATAAATAGTTTAAGTTAATTCACATTTTATCTTTGTTTTATTTGTGTCAAATACATGTGCTAATCGTTTTTGTGGTGATGCAGGGGCATTAGATCGCAATGTCAACTTGGTTGAATATCTCGAATTTTAATTAAGTTATTTGGTTTCCTTTTTTTATAATAAACTTTGATTAGGAAACTATATTCTTAATCAATTATGTGTTTAGAAATAGGAAAGTAATATTCAATCTTTTTAGGTTGATTCTACTTGGCCTATAAATATAGGGTCTTTTTCTTTGTATTGATCATGTTTTGAGTTTTGATAATAATAAAAGCTTTTGCTTTGATCAAGAGAATTTCTCGTCTTGAGAATTTCGGTTTAGTTCTTATGTTGTGTGGCTTGTTTTTATATATCAATCTGCATTATTTGGTATCAAAAGCCTTTAAGTGATCATAGCCACACTTGGTAGAAAGAAAACTATTACAGAACCAGCACCTCCTGCTCGTGATTCTCGTGATGTAGAGACGATTGAAAGGCTGCAGCAGCAGATCCAAGAACTCAAGTTCCAGCAGTTACAGGAGGACTCGCCGGCAAAAGAGACGGAAACTGACTCTAACGTCTAGGACAATGGGTCAGAGGACGTCAATCCTTTTAGCGGAGGAAACCATTTGTTGACAAAGGAAACCGAATCAGAACCTATTATCTGGGATATAGGGGATGAGGAAGAGGAGTATCCATTTGTTAACGAATATCCAAGTTTTAAAGAAGAACCTATCATGTTTGTAGAAGATGAATCGTGTCCTGTTTACGACACTGATAATGAAGAAGAAGAATCGATGCCGGTTTATGATACCGATATTGAAGATGTCATTGAGGAGGAAGAAGGATTTGTTAGGAAAGGAGGAATTGGTGGAGAAGAAGAAAACATAGAAGACGATGTAGTTGTGGCTAATGATATTTGTTCTTCAGTGATCCAAACTACTTTAAATGTTGATGTTGAGGAAGACATCAATACAAAATCACATGAGTTGATGTTGTTTGGAAAAAAGTAGTATTATTAATGTTGGATTGCAGTGGATGCTTTCATTATATAACAATAAGTTGAACGGTATATTAGCTGATGAGATGGGTCTTGGGAAAACTGTCCAGGTTATGGATTTGATTGCTTATTTGGTAGAGTTCGAGAGCAATTATGGCCTACATCTCAATAGTTCCAAATGCTGTTCTTGTTAACTGGAAGAGTGAGTTGCATAGTTGGTTGCCAAATGTTGCCTGCATATACTATGTCGGTAACAAAGATCAGCGAGCAAAATTATTTTCTCAAGAAGTTTGTCATATGAGATTTAATGTCCTTGTGACAACCTATGAATTTATCATGTTTGATAAGTCCAAACTTTCGAGAGTTGATTGGAATTATATAGACTTTATCGATGATGCACAAAGAATGAAGGACAGAGAGTCAGTTTTAGCTCATGATCTTGACAAATACAGGTGCCAGAGGCGGCTTCTTCTCACTGGGACCCCCTTACAAAATGATCTTAAAGAGCTCTGGTCATTACTAAATTTGTTGCTTCTAGAAGTGTTTGACAATCACAAAGTGTTTCACGATTGGTTCTCACAACCTTTCCAAAAAGAAGTATCACACAATGGTGAAGATGATTGGCTGGAGACGAAGAAAAAAGTTATCATCATACACCGACTACATCAGATATTGGAGCCTTTCATGCTTAAACGACGTGTGAAAGATGTGGAAGGTTCACTTCGGCCAAAGATCTCCATCATTTTGAGATGCAAAATGTCAGCTATGCAAGGTGCGATATATGATTGGATAAAGTCTACTGGTACAATAAGACTCGACTCGGAAGATGAAGAGTGCAAGGTTCAAAAGAGTAAGCTGTACCAGGCCAAAACATTCAAGCCATTAAACAATAAATGCATGGAGCTCAGAAAAACCTGTAACCATCTGCGACTTAATTACCCGTATATTAACAATCTCTCCAAATACTTTCTTGTTAAATCATGTGGCAAGTTATGGGTTCTTGACAGAATCCTAGTGAAGCTTCAAAGAACAGGCCTCATATACAGAAGAATTGATGGTACAACCAGCTTAGAAGATCGTGAGTCAGCTATAGTTGACTTTAATAGCCCCGATACTGACTGTTTATCTTCTTGCTCAGTATACATGCAGCTGGACAAGGTTTAAATCTTCAGACAGCCAACACAGTTGTCATATATGATCTTGATCCAAATCCTAAAAATGAAGAACAAGCAGTTGCTATAGGCTAACCCTTATTGGTTAAACAGTAGTCAAAGTCATTTACATGGAATCTGTGGTTGATAAAGTTACGAGTCAACAAAAGGAGGATGCTTTTAGCGGGAGGCGTGTGAGTGTGTGTTCACGAAGATGATGGATGATCCTGCTGATAAAGATCAATATGTTGGATCTATGAGAGCTCATGAAATTAATATCCAACATAAGATTGATAAATGGCCGTGAAGTTGCTAAATACTGGAAGGTTTGACAAGAATACACCACACATGATGAAAGGTGATTCAACCCTTGGGAAGTCCTTGTTACGTGACGAAGAAAGATATCAACAAACCGTTCACGATGTTCCATCTCTTCAAGAAGTCAACCGAATGATTGCTAGAAGTGAAGAAGAAGTTGAGCTATTTGACTAGATGGATGAAGAACTCGATTTGGAAGATGAAATGACAAGATACGATGAAGTACCTAAATGGCTTCGTGCTGGTACCCCTATAAGTTAAATTACTATTTCCCAAAGTTTTAACAAAGTTCCCAAAGAACACTTTATTTAGGGAAAATATCAGTGTGTGATCTAATTGAAATGGCTTATGATACTCCTAACTAAAGAAGGGGGGCTATTTCAAAGGAAAAAAAGTTTCCAATTAATTATCTGAGCTGGTTGTTGACATAGGTGAGTTTACTCTGAAGCTAGCTCTGAGAGGATTGTAAATCCAGATTCTGGGAAAATGATGACCTGTTGGTATAATCGATGAAAAACAACTTAGTTTATAAAGGCCAATAGGGAAGATGATATTCCGCTCCTGTTAATTGGTATGAATATCCTCGATTGCACGTATTTCTGCTGAGACCCAGTCACATGCTTCAATGAAGGGCTGGTGTTCTTCAGGAGCTTCTACAAATAGTCGACGATCAATACCGATAGCAGCTCCTTCTACTTCTTCCCAAAAATTCGGGTCTCTTTCCGCATTAGAGGGTCGGCCAGCGAGGTTCTCGTTCGAGAAGGCTGCATGATGATCTAGAGGAAGGTGAGATTGCAATGTATAGAGATGCACACGCGAACCTTCAGCAATATGGTAGCTCGAATTACGATTGTGATGAGAGTGAAGATGAAGAAAACTCGAGGATGAGTTTTTCTCAAGCAGGGGAGGATGATGCAGGGGCATTAGATCGTGATGTCAACTTGGTTGAATATCTTGAATTTTTATTAAGTTATTTGGGTTTCCTTTTTTATAATAAACTTTGATTAGGAAACTATATTCTTAATCAATTATGTGTTTAGAAATAGGAAAGTAATATTCAATCTTTTTAGGTTGATTCCACTTGGCCTATAAATATATGGTCTTTTTCTTTGTATTAATCATGTTTTGAGTTTTGATAATAATAAAGCTTTTGCTTTGATCAAGAGAATTTCTCGTCTTGAGAATTTCGGATTAGTTCTTGTGTTGTGTGGCTTGTTTTTATATATCAATCTGATGTACGGCTTAAATTTTTCTGAAATAACAAATAGGATCTTTTTAGATTTTTTCTTGAAAATGAAAATACAAAAAAACCCTGTATGGTCAGGCTCACGGCGCAGTCTGCAAAAAAGACAAAATTTTATTTTTTTTTCAAAATTTTGAAACTTTTTTATTGTATTATATTCAATAATTTTATTTTTTTTATCTATATTACAGAAAAAACCTTATACATTAGTATATGGTTTTCTTTCCTTATTTGCTTTATTAAGATTTAGTTTTTGTTAACACTGCGATTATGTATATTATCTCCCGTTGATTTTACGTGGGCATAGTTTTTTTCTTAGATTTTCATGTTATATTGGATGAGTAGAGTCGAAGAGCTCTTATATTGGCGCGTTTTGTAAATGTCAATTTCGAGCAGAAAGTTTGGCTCAGATTTCGAGGTTCGAGATTTTATAAAAACTGATTTTTATTTAGAAATATGATAGAGTTCGTTCCTAATGTACGTTTCGGTAATTCGAACGTCCAGTAACTCCTATAACGAAGATGTACGGAATGAGAAAACAAGATTGATATTTCTTTAAAATATATTTCCAACAGCTATTCGTAAATTTACTAGTTGCTCTGTTCTGTCAGAATTTTAAACGCCGGTTTTTGAGCACTTTGAGTACGTTTCCAGACTTTTTGGCGGAAATCACGAATTTAGTTGCTCGTAATGACGTTTTACTTTGCCGCGAGGCTTGCTAGTTTTTAAATCGAGTAATAACAGGTCAAAACCCAAGGTTAAATTCTACGTTTTTATTAAAAATATCATAGTTCCTGCAGAAACTTGCAGGGGCATTTTGGTCATTTTCTGTCGAGTTTCAGGTCTCGGCTAAAACTAAAAAATTGTTCTGGGAATGTCGTTTTGCATACAAGAAATTTTGAGTCCGACTCGTGAAAAAGTGATATAACGGGTCGTTTTGAGCAGGTCAGATTTTATATTTATATATATATATATATATATATATATATATATATATATATATATATATATATATATATATATATAAAGTCAAGGTCAAATAAAGTCTAACGTTGACTTTTGAAAGTCAACGGATTAATACTAAACTTGTCGGATGTTATAAAAATAAATAAACGTTATTATATTTTTACGAGTATAATATTTTAGACTTAACGATTGTTATGAACGAAGGAAGATTCTAAAAATAAAAACTTTTGTTATATACGCTGACATAATCCCGGTATGGGTAATTAATAACCAAATTAAGCGTCGAGTGTGCGATGAGATAAATAAATATTATTACAAATATAATAGAAGATCGAGAATACTTAAAAATGGTATTTTTCCAATATAGTACTTCCAAAAATAGAAAAGTTTTCAAAAATTGAAAAGTTTTGATTAAGAACAGCGTAAAATAAATTTTTTTCAAATAAAATAATCGTGAGAATGATCGTAACGCATTATGTGGAGTTTGTAGGATCTAGGACGAGGAACGTGGAATTTATCATCACATGGTTTGTTATTCTATACTATTTTGATAGTTGCGATGCGCGCACTATCCGATATTATCTTACGATATAATAATTGAACGACATAAACTATAGGTCGCGGTAGAGCTCATCGTCTAGTAGTTCGTGATCATTTCGGTTATTTAATCTCGGCTTCGATCAAGGTGAGTTCATAGCCTCGCTTTATGTGTTTTAATGTTTTTAACCCGCGTGGGGATACTTGCTGTTTTATGTAAATGAGAACGCTATTAATGTTTTGATATAAATTTTGATTTAATTCACTGTTGAGTATATGCCTTTTACTGTGTGGCCGTTAGTTGCCTAGTTGCAGGTGAGAACGCTAAATACTTAAATAGATTATTGGGTTTGTTTTGACATCCCATGTCGGGGTTTGAGATTCAATTGTGAGCAACCTTGTAACGGACATTTTTGTAGTTGTATTAGGAGAAGTGGAATATTCACGGCATTATTTAATCCGTACGCGATGAATGTGTTAGTTTTGGTACACTCGGTGAGAAGGTGAGCTATTTAGTTGGAAATTATTCTTTTTATAACTTGTTGGCCTTACCGAGCATTGTTATATGTTTGTTGAACCAAATCTGCGTTTAACTGTTATGTGATTAAACTATATGACTTCACTCAACGTTTTTTTGTTGACCTTTTTAAGCATGTATTTGAGGTTTAGGTATTGAAGATGGCTTGGATGGGACGGAACGTGGATATCAAAGGGATGGTGTCTGGTGAACGTTATGTGTCCAATAAAGTGATATATAACATTTTAGAAATGAAGTCGTAATGTGACTTGCAGAAATAAATTTATTTTATACGGATAGTTTTGGGACCTTTGTTACTTGATTCTTATCAAATGAAATAAACGAAATTTACCTAACAAACATATCTTTTATAGTTGTTTGTTATGACTTGTGTGATTGTATCGTGAAGCAACACCCCAAATGTTGTATTTCGCTGCGTATCGTATTTTGGAGGTGTTACAGAGTGGTATCAAGAGCACTGGTTATAGCGAACTAGGTCTTTTTCAATGCCTAGACTATAACTATTTTCAAAAAAAAGTACGAGTCGTTCACTTTGTCCGATTTCCCGCAGCAGCGCGTCGTTCTCATCTTTTATGTACTTATGTGGTATATTTGATTGCATATTATGTGCGTAACAAGTGGGTGACACTTGGTATAAGTAATAATTATGTATAGTTTAAATTATATATATATATATATATATATATATATATACGGCATCCGTTCTATGGTGTACGATTATATATATATCTTGATATTTGCTTATTGTGAAGAGTTTAATTTCCTTAAACATTTTGATGCGATATGATAAAATCATTTTGGTACATGATGAAAACATCGTTGTTATATGATTATCTTTGAAACTTTTTCGGGTCTTTATTTTATTTTGTGTCGGTCTATCTCTCTTTTTCTTTTTTGATTTGTTTTCACTACTCCTCTCCGGTGTTGTTGTTCGAAGAGAGGTAGTCGAACAATAAAAAGTTAAAGTCGCGAAAAAGTTTCACCGAAGATTTAATCATATAACAACGATGTTTTCTTATGTCCAAAATGATTTTATCATATCGCATCAAAATGTTTAAGGAAATTAAACTCTTCACAATAAGCAAATATCAAGTTATATATATAATCCGTACACCATGAACGGATGACGTTTATATTTATATAATATTATATATATATTATATATACTTACATAATTATTACTTATACCAAGTGTCACCCACTTGTTACTCACATAATATGCAATCAAATATACCACATAAGGTACATAAAAGGATTGAGAACGATGCGCGCGCGGATATCGGACAATGGTGAACGACTCGTACTTTTTTTTGAAAATAGTTATAGTCTAGGCATTGAAAAAGACCTAGTTCGCTATAACCAGTGCTCTTGATACCACTCTGTAACACCTCCAAAATACGATACGCAGCGAAATACAACATTTGGGGTGTTGCTTCACGATACAATCACACAAGTCATAACAAACAACTATAAAAGATATGTTTGTTAGGTAAATTTCGTTTATTTCATTTGAAAAGAATCAGAGTACAAAGGTCCCAAAACTATCGTAGAAAATTTATTTCTGCAAGTCACATTACGACTTCATTTCTAAAATGTTTATATCATTTATTGACACACGTTCACCGAGTCACCATCATTGTTATCTGCGGTTTTTTTTTTTTTTTTTCGTCCCATCCAAGCATCTTCAATACCTAAAAAAAAAAAAAATAAAAAAAAACCTCAAAAATAAATGCTTAAAAAGGTCAACAAATCGTTGATTGAATTCATGAGTTTACACATAACAGTTAGAACGGCATATTTGGGTTCAACTAAAATATAACATTGCTAGTAAGACAAGTTATTAAAAATAATAATTTCTAATCTAAATGAGCCTGTGTACCAAAACTTAAAACAATTCATCTGTAGGATTTAAATAATGTCCGAGAAGTATGCCACTTCTCCTAATACTAACTACAAAATATGTCCGTTACAAGGTGCTCACAATTGATTCAAACCCCGGACAGGGTTGTCAAACCCAATAGATCTATTTAATGCATTAGCGTTCACCTACAACTAGGCAACTAACGGTCACACAGTAAAAGGCATATTAATCAAAGTGAATGAAATCATATTTAGTATCAAAACATATAGTCGTTCTCCATTTTCCATAAAAACAGGCAAGTATCCCCCTCGCGGGTTAAAAACATTTAAAACACTTAAAAGCGAGGCTATGAACTCACCTTGATCGAAGCCGAAGATCAAATAACCAAAACGATCACGAACTACTTGACGACGAGCTCAACCGCGACCTATAATTTATGTCGTTCAATTATTATATCGTAAGATAATATCGGATAGTGCGCGCATCGCAACTATCAAAATAGTATAAATATACAAACGCATGGTATGAGAAATCCACTTCCGCGTCCTAGATCCTAAACTCCACATAATTGCGTTACGATCATTCTCTCGTTTATTTTATACGCTGCTTAATCGAAAACTTTCAATTTTTGAAAACTTTCTATTTTTGGAAAGTTACTATTTTTGGAAAATTACCATTTTTAGTAGGTCTCGTCTTCTAATTATATTTATAATAATATTTATTTATCTCATCGCACACTCGACAGCTTTTATTTGTTATTAATTACCATCCTGGGGATTATTGTCCCGTATATAACAAAAGTTTTTATTTTTAGAATCTCCTTCGTTCATAACAATCGTTAAGTCTAAAATATTATACTCGTAAAAATATAATAACGTTTATTATTTTTATAACATCCGACAAGTTTAGTATTAATCCGTTGACTTTCAAAAGTCAACGTTAGACTTTATTTGCTTGACTTTATATAATATATATATATATAAATATATATATTATATATATATTATATAATATTTATATTATATATAATATATTTAATCTGCACCTGATCAAAAACGACCCGTTATATACGTTTTCACGAGTCGGACTCAATTCTCTTGGTATGCAAAACGACATTCCAGACAACTTTTTAGTTTTAGCCGAGACTGAAAACTCGACAGAAAATGACCAAAATGCCCCTGCAAGTTTCTGCAGGAACTATGATATTTTTAATAAAAACGTAGAATTTAACCTTGGGTTTTGACCTGTTATTACTCGATTTAAAAACTAGCAAGCCTCGCGGCAAAGTAAAACGTCATTACGAGCAACTTTCGTGATTCGCCAAAAGGCTGAAACGGACTCAAAAGTGCTCAAAACGGGCGTTTAAAATTCTGACAGCAACTAGTATATTTACAATAGCTGTTGGAAATATTTTTAAGTTTTCAAATCTTGTTTTCGCTGTAACTTCTTCGTTATTAGGAGTTACGGGGGGGGGGGGGGGGGTGGGGGGGGGGATGGGGGGGGGGGGGAAAACGTTCGAATTACTCGAATCGTAATTAGGACGAACTCTATCATATTTCTAAATCAAAAATCAGTTTTTATAAAATCTCAAACCTCGAAATCTGAGCCAAACTTTCTGCTCGAAATTGACATTTACAAAACGCGCCAATATAAGAGCTCTTCAACTCTACTCATCCAATATAACATGAAAATCTAAGAAAAAAAACTATGCCCACGTAAAATCAACGGGAGATAATATACATAATCGCAGTGTTAACAAAAACTAAATCTTAATAAAGCAAATAAGGATAGAATACAATATACTAATGTATAAGTTGTTTTCTGTAATATATATAAAAAAATAAAATTATTGAAATGATACAAGAATAAATTTCAAAATTTTGAAAAAAAATAAAATTTTGTCTTTTTGCAGACTGACGCCGTGAGGCTGACATGACAGGTTTTGTATTTTCATTTTCAAGAAAAATTTCTAAAAAGATCCTATTTGTTATTTCTAGAAAAATTATGCGTAAATGCAGATTGATATATAAAAACAAGCCACAACAACACAAGAACTAATCCGAAATTCTCAAGACGAGAAATTCTCTTGATCAAAGCAAAAGCTTTTATTATTATCAAAACTCAAAACATGATTAATACAAAGAAAAAGACCATATATTTATAGGCCAAGTGGAATCAACCTAAAAACGATTGAATATTACTTTCCTATTTCTAAACAAATAAATTGATTAAGATATAGTTTCCACCCATATATTAAAGTGTATTATAAAAAAATGAAATCCAAATAAACTTAATAAAAATTCAAGGATATTCAAACTAGTTGGGATCAGGATCTAATGCCGGCTTATCTCCCTGCTTGATGAAAAACTTAATCCTCGAGTTTTCTTCATCTTCACTCTCATCACAATCGTAATTCGAGCTACCATATTGCTGAAGGTTCGCGTGTGCATCTCTATACATTGCAATCTCACCTTCCTCTAGATCATCATGCAGCCTTCTCGAACGAGAACCTGGCCGACCCTCTAATGCGGGACAAGAGAACCCGAATTTTGGGAGAAGATAGAAGGAGATGTATCGGTATTGGATCGGGGTCGACTATTTGTTGATGATCCTGAAGAACCTGGCTTTTGAAGCATGTGACTTGGGCTCTAGCTAAATAGGTGCACGAGGATATTCATACCTATTAACAGGAGCAGGAATATCATCTTCCGATTGGCCTTTATAAACTATAGGTGTTTCGATTACACCAACAGGTTCATCATATTCAGAATCTGGATTTACAATCTCTTCAGAGCTAGCTTCAGAGAACTCACCTATGTCATCATCCAGCTCAGAATAATTTGGAAACTTTTTTCCTTTGAAATGCCCCCTTCTTTTGTTAGGAGTATCAGAAGCCATTTCATTAGATCACACACTGATATTTTCCCTAAATAAAGTGTTCTTTGGGAACTTGTTAAAAATTTGGGAAATAGTAGCATTTACTTATTGGGTACCAGCACGAAGCCATTTAGGTACTTCATCGTATCTTGTCATTTCATCTTCCAAATCGAGTTCTTCATCCATCTGGTCAAATAGCTTAACTTCTTCTTCACTTCTAGCAATCATTCGGTTGACTTCTTGAAGATATGGAACATCGTGAACGGTTTATTGATATCTTTCTTCGTCACGTAACAAGGACTCCAAGGTTGATCACCTTTCTTCATGTGTGGTTATCTGGTCAAACCTTCCAGCATTGCTAACTTCACGGCCATTTCAATCTTATATTGTTGGATATTATTTCCTATGAGGCTCTCAATTGATCCTACATATTGATCTTTATCTGCCAGGTCATCATCATCTGACTCAACACTGCCTCCGCTAAAAGCATCCTCCTTTTGTTGACTCGTAACTTTATCAACCACAGATTCCATGTAAATGACTTTGACTTCTCGTGTTTGACCAATACGGTGAGCTCTAGCAACTGCTTGTTCTTCATTTTTAGGATTTGGATCAAGATCATATATGACAACTGTGTTGGCTGTCTGAAGATTTAAACCTTGTCCAGCTGCACGTATACTGAGCAAGAAGATAAACAGTCAGTATCGGGGCTATTGAAGTCAACTATAGCTGACTCACGATCTTCTAAGCTGGTTGTACCATCAATTCTTCTGTATATGAGGCCTGTTCTTTGAAGCTTCACTAGGATTCTGTCAAGAACCCATAACTTGCCACATGATTTAACAAGAAAGTATTTGGAGAGATTGTTAATATACGGGTAATTAAGTCGCAGATGGTTACAGGTTTTTCTGAGCTCCATGCATTTATTGTTCAATGGCTTGAATGTTTTGGCCTGGTACAGCTTACTCTTTTGAACCTTGCGCTCTTCATCTTCCGGGTCGAGTCGTATTGTACCAGTAGACTTTATCCAATCATATATCGCACCTTGCATAGCTGACATTTTGCATCTCAAAATGATGGAGATCTTTGGCGGAAGTGAACCTTCCACATCTTTCACACGTGTTTAAGCATGAAAGGATCTCAATATCTGATGTAGTCGGTGTATGATGATAACTTTTTTCTTCGTCTCCAGCCAATCATCTTACCCCAGTGTGTGGACTTACTTCTTTTTGGAAAGGATGTGGACGAACAATCGTCGATACACTTTGTGATTGTCCTAACACTTCTAAAAGGCAACAAAATTTAGTAATGTCCAGGAAGTCTTTAAGATCATTTTTCGTAGGGGGTCCCTGTGAGAAGAAGCACGCCTTCTGGCACCTGTATTTTCAAGATCATGAGCTTAAAAATGACCTCTCTGTCCGTCATTCTTTGTGCATCTCGATAAAGTTCTATATATATTCCAATCAAACTCTCGAAAAGTTTGGACTTATCAAACATGATAAATTCATAGGTTGTCACAAGGACATTAAATCTCATATGACAAACTTCTTGAGAAAATAATTTTGCTCGCTGATCTTTGTTACCGACATAGTATATGCAGCAACTTGGGTCAAATCACACACTATGCAAACTCACTCTTCAGTTAAACTAGAAAAAGCATGTGGGAACTATTTGAGATGTAAGGCCATAATTGCTCTCGGAACTTACCAAATAAGCAATCAAATCCTAAACCTGACAGTTTTTCCATGACACATCTCATCAGTAATTTACCGTTCAACTTATTGTTATATAATGAAAGCATCCACTGCAATCCAACATTAATAATACTACTTTTTTCCAAACAACATCAACTCATGTGATTTTGTATTGATGTCTTCCTCAACATCAACATTTAAAGTAGTTTGGATCACTGAAGAACAAATATCATTAGCCACAACTACATCGTCTTCTATGTTTTCTTCTTCTCCACCAATTCCTCCTTTCCTAACAAATCCTTCTTCCTCCTCAATGACATCTTCAATATCGGTATCATAAACCGGCATCGATTCTTGTCCTTCCTTATCTGTGTCGTAAATCAGGAACGATTCATCTTCTATACAAAACGATGATAGTTATTCTTTAAAACTTGGATATTCGTTAACAAATGTATACTCCTCTTCCTCATCCCTTATATCCCAGATAATAGGTTCTGATTCGGTTTCCTTTGTCAACAAATGGTTTCCTCCGCTAAAAGGATTGACGTCCTCTGACCCATTGTCCTAGACGTTAGAGTCAGTTTCCGTCTCTTTTGCCGGCGAGTCCTCCTGTAACTGCTGGAACTTGAGTTCTTGGATCTGCTGCTGCAGCCTTTCAATCGTCTCTACATCACGAGAATCACGAGCAGGAGGTGCTGGTTCTGTAATAGTTTTCTTTCTACCAAGTGTGGTCTATGATCACTTAAGGATTTTGATACCAATTAATGACAGATTGAAATATAAAAACAAAGCCACACAAACACAATAGAACTAAACCGAAATTCTCCCAAAGAACGAGGAAAATTCTCTGATCAAAGCAAAGCTTTTATTATTATCAAAAACTCAAAACATGATCAATACAAAGAAAAAAAATAAAAAAAAAGGGTGGGGGGTGGGCACCCTATTATTTATAGGCCAAGTAGCAATCAACATAAAAAGATTGAATATTTAATTTCTATTTCTAAACCACATAATTGTTAAGATTATAGTTTCCTAATCTAAGTATATTATAAAAAAGGAAACCAAATAACTTATTTTAAATTTTCGAGATATTCATCAAGTTGACATGCGATCTAAATGCCCTGCATCAACACAAAAACGATTAGCACATGTATTTGGACACAAATATAATAACAATGATTAAAATGTGACTGTACTGAAACTTTTTATTTTACATGTTTGATGAAATTATGGTTCTTATTTAACCGTCAAATATAACCCTCCATACACTATATTTTATTCAAAATATATTTATATTTTTTTTTTTTGGGTAATTAAGACGAAGTTAATAACAAATATAATGCATGATCACTAAACTTCAAACATATGAGACAAAAATACAAAGATAACACCCGAAAATTGCGAGTCCGCAGCGGAATAATGAGACCGGGACGCATACTTACATAGATCAATAGCACAAGTTATGAGGAACGAACCATCTAAAGAGTCTGTTTAAATTACGATTACATTGGATTTATTGAAATTTTTTGGAAATTTTTTTTAAGTCTCCAGAAAACGGCCCCCTTAAACACTGGGCGGCCCCCTTATATATAAGGGACCGCCAGTCCTTTAAGGGACCGCCAACAGAAGGTCACGGATTCTCCACTGTGACCTCCTGATTTTCTGTGCAGTTGACCACTATCTCATCTAGGCCTAGCTAATTTCTGCTTTTTGATAAACATACTTTGGAATCAAAATTTTCTAACCTCATGCTTTACTACTTCAATCTATCTCTTCCACCTTAAATTATGAACAATCTTCATCACCTCATTCATCCTCTTCACCTCACTCTACCATGACTTCCACCAATGCCTCCTCATCCAATCCTTCCAAGAAAATCAAACTCACCATAATCCCTCCTAGACAATTATTTGTCAATATTTCTAGTGATGAAGAAGTGACAACTACACCCTCTCCCATTACCACTTCTTCTTCTCCAAGTGCTCCTAATGCACCATCAAAAACCACATCTACAAAAGAAACCACCTCAAGTCATGAAAACACTTCATCCTCCTTTCAATCTAAGCTACAATTATCACCAACTCCTTCAAATGAACCAACCTCTCCTCAAACTCAAAATCCTTTTCTACAAAACCTAATGGATGTTCCTCCAAGACCCTCTAATCCTCAACCTATCCAAACCATCTCCCCATTGGATATCACCCTCTCATTATCACCAATCACACCTCTTGAAATTCCATCAAGTCCACCATCACCTCAACCTCCTATCATGGGACATCCACTTTACTACAACTATCATGACTATCATGGATCAACTTGTGTTTGTTGTTTCCACAACCGTAACCTCTACTTGAACCTTCGAGATGAAATGAACATTATGTTTGCTCATCTTGAATACCTTATAACAACCGCCCTCACAACTCACTTTCCACCTCCACCTTAAATTTCTCTCTTCTAAAAGACCTAATAATGGAAAACCTAAAACCATTTTGTCTCAAAATCATGCCTATGAATCTTCTAGGATAAATGTTTTAGCTTATGCTCACCCATGCTCTAATTATCTTATGTTAGGTTATGTTTGTGTTGTGATGTAATTTTATGATTATGTATGCTTGTATTCTCATATATTGTCCTTGTGACTATATATGGTTTCTTTATGCATTTGAATGAACTTTAGTTATGCTTCTAAATGTGTGGATTGAATCCTTAAGATATTTGTCATGCTATGGTTGTTTGCTCTTGTACCTCTAATCTTGTTTTGTAGCAAACAAATTATCGTAAGATCGATCCCTTGGTGCCCCGAACAAGGGGGAGCTTACATCAAGGGGGAGTCTTTAATCGTCGACTTCTTTCTCTCTACTCAACTCGACGATCAACCTTTTTGGATTCGACAAAAAGGGGGAGAAGTAGAATTAAACTCATTAATAATTTATAAACCTTTAAATTTTATACTAAATGAGTTTATATTTTGTCATCATCAAAAAGGGGGAGATTGTTAATACAAATAATGTCCAAAAACGTTATTTATATTTTTCGACCTCTCAATGTTTTGATAATAACAAAATGTGAAAACGTTTACGATAAAATTAAACGTTTATAAATTAATAATCATAAAATTCTATTTCTATGATTAATCACTTAAGGTATGGATAAACAAATCATTAAATATGATTAGTGATCAAGAAAATAATTTTTTCTTAAATCTTATACTTCCACAAAAATGTTTTTATAAAAATATAAAAACAAATTTTTTTATTAATTAAAAGAAATGTTTTATTAAAAACATAAAATTTGAATTTCAAAATTTCCCCCCAAAATGGAAGGTTCCATAACAGATACAACCTTCACCACAAAAGGACAAAAAAGGAGCAGAGTTGATAGTGATAAATTTACCCTTTTTAAATATATATAAATAAATATATAATATACGGATAATTATAAAAATCTCAATTGTAGTAAACTGGGAAGTGAATTCCCGGGTCGTTTTTCCCCAACGAGGCGTGAATGAACGGTCTAGTGACGTTTGATATAAATGCTTGAATAGAACAAAGATTAGATTGGTTTTTCTAAATCCTACGGGAAATTATAAAAATTTAACTAAGGAAAACTTAACTCTACGGGAAAATCATTAAAAGGCTCGAAATTAAAACCTAAAACTACGAGAAAGCATAAAAAGGCAATGGAAGACTTAGAAATCTACGGGAAGCATAAATAAGGCATAAAGGGAAAACCTAAGTCTATGGGAACAGAAAAATAAAAGCAATTAAACTTAAAACGCGAAAACGAGACCGGGATTCTCGTCCCGTTCTTTAAAAAAAACAAATTGTTCAAAAATAACCCTACGGATGCAAATTGATTTTTCCTAGGTCCTACGTGATAAAAGAATATTTTTAACAAAAGAATTATATATATATTTTTTTTATTTATTATGAATTAAAAACTGTTTTAACGAAAATTAATTATAAAAAATAATAAACTAAATGATAAAAATCTGAAAAAATTCTTAAAAGTAGTTTAAAGAGTGCAGATTCTACGAAAAATAAAATGGTGCAAAGTGCTAATCTAATAAGCTGGGAAATAAGCCAAATAAGCAGATAAGCTAAACTGTAAAAGAGACTATATAATTCAAACAATGCAACATTTAAATGCAAAAGACCCAAGGGCGAGTGTGTAGCAGGGAATGGTGTTGAGGTGCTTGTTATAAAGGGGGGGGGGTCATGGGTTCGACCCCCATGCCTTCCATTTTTTGAATACATTTTTTTTATTTTTCTTTTTGCAAACTTGTAAAAGAGACAAAAATAAGTGACTTTAAAACTTGAACTTTTTGCTGAATCTAAACAAATAAGCCAGGAATAAGCAAAAGTAGATGACAGTTTCTCCTTTTTAATTAAGGCATACAAGGCTTAACTAATTTGGCTTTTAAAAAAGAGCAAATAAGCAAATGAAGAAGCAAAATAAGCAAGCACAGGACTAAGCACACCTAATAAGCATAGACAAGCAAAATTAAGCAAAGGAAAAAGGGTTGCTTGGCTTTGGTACACACTGGTATGATTTTTACAAAGTCAAAAAGCATGATTGCAGCCCTAATTTTAATCTACCAAATAAGCTGTAAACTACAAAGTAAGCTAACAAATATTGAAATTAACACCTAATGAGCTTATGCTCTTAAATTCATAGCCTAAAACACACTCTAACTAATCTAAAATCTAAGTTAAAAAAAACTGACCCATACTAGTAAAAATTATGACTGTTTTGACCCATTTCCTTAAAACAATAAAACAGACCTAAATACTTCAAGACCAGACCATACACTCAAATTGTGACTTATTTAAGACACAAAAACATACATCTTAAGTTTCAAAACTTAGAATCAAAAATTTGCATACCACTCTTGAAAATTTACCACATATTCAAAGATTTACAAAGTAAGCCCTTAAAACTAAAAGTTAAACTATAAAAACTATTTAAAACTTGTTAAAAGACCTACTTAGAGCTAAATGAATGTGGCTTACTGACCCAAATGGTTTTCCAACCTATTTTGACCCGTTTTGACAGTTGACCCAAACACCCCTTAAAAAGTCATTTTATCAATTTTAAACTTAAAACTCTGAATCAAGCAAAGGTTTATGGAAATCAGATAATAACCAAACTTAATAATCATAGAAGGGCTAAATGAAACACATTTTAAGCAATGAAATAAGCTGAACCAGTTAAGCAGTTTTGGAGAATTCACAAAACAAATTATTGCATAAACTTATATTTCATTCAAACAGAAAAAGTTACAGGAAATGTAAATTAAAATGACAAGATATTAAAGACAATTAAAACATAAAAACTAAATTACAACTACTCCTCGATATTTCTTCAATTTCTGTCTTCTCCATTTTATATGCTGCTGAGGTCTTTGCATTGTGTTTGTTGTGCTTGTTTGCTGAGGAGAAACTAAAATCAATCCTAACCCTTCAATTTCCTTGGTCCCCAAGTCCATAGATCTTGGCCATTGATTTATGTTATGGTGCCATATGTAGCCACGGATTGCCAACATGGCATGGCATCATGTGATGGGGGTTTTAGTGGAGTAGGGGTGAAGGGATGATCCCCTGTGTAAAAGGGTATAAAGGTTGAATAAAGGTAAACAATGGTGGGGTTTTGAGCTTTGGCGAGAAATGGTTTTATCTGGGTTGGGGATAACAGGGTAATTGGTTTGGGTATTGGCAATATTAGTCCCTAAGTTTGTATTGTATGATTGCATTTTAAGTCCTTCGTGGTGGTGTCATTTTGGGTAGTTGGCAATTTTGGCCCCTCAAGGTGTATAATAATATTGCAGTGGTCGTCCTTGAGGTTTATAAAGGTTTGGGCCGGGTATTGGTTTTGGGCTTTGTTGGGCCGGATATTATAAATGGGTTTGGTGGGCTGTGACCGGGGGCCCTTATGGTGGGTTTACGGGTGGCCCCACTTTTGTGGAAATTTTAGGTTTTCGGTTCGGTTTTCGAGCTCTTTCCAAGCGTGATCGAGGTTGACTTTGGACCTTCGCACGATCTTCACTTTCCACGTGCTTGCGTTTTTGTTCGTTTTGGCTTCGTTTTTTGTCCTTTTCTTGAATATCCGTTACCTGCACAATACAAATGCAAAACATACATATACAGTGTATTTTTGGTACGTTTTTGGTCATTTAAGCTCGTTTTTAATGGACAAAGGTATGTGTATTTAAACACATACCAAAATCCCCCATACTAAGATATTGCCGTGTCCTCACGCAATGCTATACGTAAACACTTAAGAAAGCTAAGAATCTCAATCCCCCTCGACTAATTACCTAGAAAAGTAGCTAAGTGTTTGCCAAGGGAAATAAAGAATCAAAAGCTTTGAAAAGCCCTGTTTTTACCTTTTTTATATTTACACTAACTACAACTAATATTTTTGTATTTTTCATTTTTTCTTATTTAACTAACATGTTCGGACTTTCATTATTTTCATAACTTTTCGGGTCACGGAATAAGAAGCATTTCAATCCTAAAATGCCCAAAAAGGATAAATTCATCGTTCCTGACTTTTCACTTGTCCCAACTAAGCTTAAAACGAAATCACAGTTAAGTACAAGTTAAGGTTGCTAACACTACTCATATTTGCAATTTGTGAACTTTTTGCTCCCGACAATTATTATATGATGTGAGTGTGCTAATTTCAAATTTCAACCATGGATCAACACTTTTTAGAAAGCTGCAATATTTCTAAGCTTCACGTTCCCCCCTAGGATAATGAGTTTGAAGGCAAGATCATCCCATGTAGCGACTTTCGTATTGGCACATCCCAACCTTACGGCTAAGTGACTAGGCTTTTAACACCTCACAGAGACTAGTATCGGGACTCACGGACCTTCGGATTTAAAACCCTTGGACTTCCCGTTTACACAAAGAAATACTATAACTAAAGCAAATTAATCTTAGTTCAAAAATATATTTAAATTAAAGAAAAAAAAAGATTTTCCTTATATTTATTCAAACATTTAACATATATACAATTACACTTATTTAAGCAAAGATAATTCTCGACCTTTTTGAAGGCTGCAACATTGGTTGTGAGCCGGCAAGATGCAGCAACTTTTATCAGTCTCGGATTAATACTATGGGCTTTCTTTAGAAGGCTGCAACATCGGTTGTGAGCCGGCAAGATGCAGCAAACTTTTATCAGCCCACAGTTTTTATTATTCACATGACATATACACATTTTTTTACAAACTTATATTACCACGATATAGAGAAAATTTCTTCTTAGAAAATTTAAGTATATAGCTGAACTAAGATTAAATAAATTAATGTTATTAACACTAATAAAGCTTCAAAAATTGTCGATTTAAGTTTAGTTTCCGAAATTAGCACTTATTATTAGTCTGGTTAGGAGCTTACGAGAGAAAAAGCGACAAATTACACTTATGAGTTCTTAAAATTTCCAAATAATCCTTGCTTAGCATCCGACTTATACTTGACACTATCATTCTTCGTTCTTCGCGAATGTAAAATCCACGAATGCTTAGTCTAAAAAGTTAAGGAACAAGCTAGAGAGCTCAACTTCGCTCGATTCGGAGGTCAAAATTTAATGTCTTATTCTTAAAAAAAAAATTCTACCAAGAAAGTCGGTAATTTTGTGACAAAACACTTCATTTATTTTTGAAATTTTTTTTTTATAAATTTTTTGAATTTTTTTTAAAATTTTGGTGGTAAAAACGGGCTTACGTGAAAACAACGGCTTTGCAGGTACAATCAAATCGATAGATCCCCCCCATACTGAACTGAACATTGTCCTTAATGTGTTAAGAAGGGTTCTCTGCCGTCCAATCTAGGCCGTTTTATTGAATTATGCTAAAGATTAACGTTAGTCGATAAGATTTGGATATCGGTTCCAAATGAAGCTGAGGATGTGAAGCTCTTGTGATTGTATTGACAAACTTGCCGAGCAGAGGACTTCCAAAAATCCGGGGACAATCCTGGACAATAAACACAAAATACACAAGCACACAAGAATGGAAAGAGGGCACACCTCCAAGTACACAGTTAGAAGAAATAGAAAGAAGATCAGAAGGAAATCCAATTTTTTATATTATTTTTATATTATCCTCCTCAACCCTCAATTATTTTTTTATAATAGTAATTTAATCAATTCTCATTCTCACTACCCAACCATTTTTATATTGTTAAGCATGGGTTGCCTCCCACGAAGCGCTTGTTTAAGGTCACTATGCTTGACCCGTCCCCGAATTCATTGGTCCATGGGGAAAGTTTGGAGATCCGGGACAACCATCGGTGGTATGTCCTCTCCAAAGTAGTGCTTAAGTCTATGACCATTCACCTTAAAGTTTGGTCCGTTGGTTGAAGATAACTCAACGGTTCCATAAGGGAAAACTTAAGCAACGGTGAATGGTCCGGTCCAGCGGGTTTTGAGCTTGCCCGAGAAAATCTTAAGTCGAGAATTGAAGAGGAGGACTCGATCACCAACGTTGAAAACGCGGTTCTTGATCTTGGAGTCATGAAGTCTCTTAGTTCTCTCTTTGTAGATCAAAGAGTTCTCGTAGGCTTGATCACGAAGTTCATTTAATTCATTTAATTGAACTTTTCGGTGGTCACCCGCGGTCTTAAGGTCATAGTTGCAATGTTTCAGGGCCCAATAGGCCTTGTGCTCTAGTTTCGATCGGGAGATCGACCATCTGCCTTCCCGTACACTAAGCTTGTAAGGCGTACACACGCATGGGTGTTTTAAACGCGGTTACGGAAGGCCCCACAGGCATATTGTCATCTTAGCTTATCCGACAAGAAGCCCGGTTTTCACCTATGGTCCTGGTTTTCACCTACGGTCCTTTCTAGGATACGTTTCAAACCACGATTAGAAACTTCGACTTGCCCACTTGTTTGTGGATGATACGCGGTGGAAAGTCGGTGGGTCACCCCATATTTAAGCATGACCTTTGAAAATTGGTCATTGCAAAAATAGGTACCGCGATCACTAATAATGGCACGGGGAGTTCCAAACCGGGCGAAGAGAGATTTGAGAAATTTGCAAACAACTCGGGCGTCATTGGTGCGGAGCGCCTTTGCTTCAACCCATTTCGACAAGTAATCGACGGCCACGAGTATATACTTGTTCCCTCGTGAAGACGGGAATGGTCCCATAAAATCGATGCCCCACATGTCAAAGATCTCACAAACTTGGATTGCATTTTGTGGCATTTCCTCACGTTGTGAGATTTTTCCTTGACGTTGACAAGCGTCACACCGTGTGACCAAGTCATGTGCATCTCGGTAAATCGTTGGCCAATAAAATCCGGCATCAAAGACTTTCTTAGCAGTGTAGTTGGCACCGTGATGTCCACCGGTGGGTCCCTCTTGGCAAGCCATGAGGATGTCATGGGCTTCTTGGCTAAAAACACACCGCCGAATCACTTGATCCGCACATATCTTAAACAAGTAGGGGTCGTCCCAAAAGTAACGCTTCACATCTTTGAAGAATTTTTTCTTTTGTTGGGATGACATCCCTTTCAAAACAAAATTCCCCGCATGGTAGTTTGCAAGATCGGCAAACCATGGGGTATTAGCATCACCACGGAAAGTTACCATACCAAGAGTTTCAAGAGGAAATGTTTCGGTAATTTCCTTGTTCTCGAGAACATCTTGGTGAGGATTTTCAAGTCTAGACAAGTGGTCGGCGGCAAGATTCTCAGCTCCTTTTTTATCACGAATAGTGACATCAAATTCTTGGAGGAGGAGAATCCACCGCAGCAATCTCGGTTTAGCATCTTGCTTAGCAAGGAGATACTTAAGACCGATGGGATCTAGTGTACACCTATTGACTTTGACAAGACAAGATATGGCCGAAATTTCTCGAAAGCATATACTACGGCTAAAAGCTCTTTTTCCGTAGTAGTATAGTAAGCTTGAGCGTCGGTCATAGTCTTGCTTGCATAGTGTATTAGTTGAAAATGTTTGGTCTTTCGTTGCCCCAAGACTGCACCTACCGCGAAGTCACTTGCATCGCACATGATTTCAAAAGGTAGGTCCCAATTGGGGGCAACTAGAATTGGTGCTTCAGTCAATTTTTGCTGTAAGGTGTCAAATGCATCGACACATTCCTTAGAAAAGATAAACGGAGTTTCCTTATCGAGAAGGTGGGTCATAGGCCGAGCGATTTTGGAAAAATCCTGAATAAATCATCGGTTAGAACGGAGTGACCTTGAGGAAAACTACTAATTACCTTATCGGTAATTAGGATTGAGGTAGTTTTGAATCACATCCACTTGGCCCCTTATCGTCCTCCAATTCCATTTTTTGAAATTTATGGCGAGTAATTCCCTCTTTGACATTGTAAATATGATTTTTCCCAATTTAAGACTAGATTGGTGTCTTCACACCTTTGAAGCATCTTGTCTAAATGGGTCAAGCATGAGGAGAAAGAATCACCGAAAACCAAGAAATCGTCCATGAAAACCTCCATGGTTTTCTCGATCATATCGTGAAAGATGGCAACCATACACCGTTGGAACGTGCCTGGAGCGTTGCATAGACCGAATGGCATGCGATGATAGGCAAAGGTTCCGTAAGGGCAGGTGAAAGTCGTTTTTTCTTGGTCAAGGGGGTCAATCGGGATCTGAAAATAGCTGGAGAATCCGTCTAAGAAGCAATCATACTCATTCCCGGCTAGTCTTTCGAGCATTTGGTTCATAAAGGGTAGCGGGAAATGGTCCTTTCGAGTTGCATCATTGAGTTTTCGGTAATCGATGCAAACTCGCCATCCTGTTACCAACCTAGTAGGTATCAGCTCATTTTTCTCATTGGTAACAACAGTCATGCCCCCCTTTTTAGGGACACAGTGGACTGGGCTAACCCAGGGACTGTCAGAGATCGGGTAGATCAATCCGGCAATCGGCCATCAGAAGTTGATAACTTTTTACTGATAACCTCATGAAATCTTTTGGATTAACCCGTCTCTGATGTTGGACAGTGGGTTTAGCGTCTTCTTCCATCAAAATCTTATGGGTACAAAACTGTGGATCTATCCCCTTAATATCAGAAATCTTCCAGGCTATAACATGCTTATGTGATCTAAGAACCTTAAGAAGAGTGGTCTTGTCCTCATCTTTTAAGCCTTTAGCGATTATGACGGGTAATTTGTCGGTACCCTCCAAAAATGCGTACTCAAGATGAGGTGGTAAGTCTTTGAGCTCAAGCTTTGGGGTTCATCACTAGAAGATTCTACAGTCTTAAGTTCCTCAAATTTTTGGTCACTTAGAGGGAGAGAAGAAATCGGATCATTGTTTAAATACTTCTCAATGAGGAGAAGGTCTCCCTCCGGGTTACAGTTGGCATCATTAATTCTAGGTAAAAATGAATTATAGCCAAGGATGACCCTCGATCTCTTCCAACATGAATTCACCTCCTCTAAAATGAGTAAGAGAGGGAGGTGAGGTAGAAAGGATCAGTTCCAAAGTTGGGGTGGTATTGCCACTCTCTGAAATGTTCGAAAATCCAAGTATCTCTGGAGCAAAATCCTCACAGGCTACGTCGATGACATCGATTCGGTTAACCGATTCAATAGTATTGTAGGAGAATGTCTTAGTATCACCAACTTTGAATGTTACGGATTGGTCATCATGACGAAGGGTCATTTGTTCACCGTGAACATCAATCAAAGCTCGTGCCGTCCTCAAGAAGGGTCTCCCGAGAATCAAAAGGAACCGAGGTCGGCAAATAAATCAACGACCACAAAGTCGGCTGGGAAGAAAAATGTTCCAACTTTTACGAAAACATCCTCGGCAATACCGGTAGGAGTAGAAATCGATCGGTCGGCAAGTTCAAGTATCATTCTGGTCTTGGTTAAATCTGGGAGACTTAGCTTTTTCCATATGGAAAGAGGCATTAGGTTGATGCTTGCACCGAGATCGGCCAAGGCTAAGCATACATCCATCTCTGGAAAATCACACGGTATAAGAAATCTACCGGGGTCTCCAAGTTTTTCGGGAAACTTTTTGAGGATAACCGCCGAGCAATTTTCATTTACCGGTGTTTTGGTTAGGTCAAGAATCTTATCTTTGTTGTTTAGGAGCTTCCTAAACATTGGTGCAAATTTGGGCATGTGAAGGAGAGCATCCGCGAAACTTAGCTCGAAGTGGAGCTTCCGAAAAATTTCCATAAATTTCAAAGCTAAAAGATCGTCTTTTTCACGGAGTTTCTCCTTGTTAATCCTTGAAGGATAAGGTATGGTCTTGGGAGCAACAACGGGTTCTTCAATTTGAGTTTGGACCACCGGAGGTTGGATGTTTTCGGTGCTTGGAAGCATTGTATCCTTTGTCACCTCGGGTTCTTGTTCTACCTCCTCAAGAAGAGAAGAAAGCGGAGGTGGAATTGGAGGTCCATCATAAGAAACACCACTTCGGGTGGTGATTGCTTTCAAATCGCCTTTTGGATTAGCAACGGTGTTGCTAGGAAGAGAACCTGACCCTGAGTAGATGCGGGTAGTTGGCATTCATGAATTTGGTCAACATGCTTGTCAAATTGGTCATTTGATTTTGCATGTTTTGGGTTTGGTTTTGCATGTTTTTCATAACCGCATCATTGGCCTTGATGTAGTTTTGAAAATCATCTCTTGACACACCTTGTGATTGAGGAACCGGAGTTTGGTAAGCTTGAGCTTGGAAAACCGGGGGTTGGTAAACCGAAGGTCGATGAATTTGACCTTGGTTGTAATTATTCCCCTGATTTTGGTTGTATCGGTTTTGATTGTTACCGTGGTTGTTTTGAACCGGAGGAAAACCAGGAGGTCTAACTTGATTGGCATTAGGAGGACGGTAACCGGTATTTCCTTGGTTGTAGTTAACTGCGGCGGCTTGAGAAACATATTCTTGAATGTTATCCCGATAATTGTTGCCATCGGTGGCGGGACAATTACGGTAAGAATGAGCACCACCGCAAGTTACACAACTTTCCTCGACCGCTTTGATGGTAGCGGGAGCTTGAGATTTTTGCTTATCGAGAAGCAAGGCTTTTACCATATCTTTGAGTTCGGCAACATCGGGTGAAATACTGGAGGCAGGAGTGCTCGTACTTACTTTGGAAACAATGGCTTTGCTTCGTGATTGACGAACTTTGGACTTGCTTTCAATGATGCATAAGCAATCACGGGGCCTTTTGTCCAAAAAATTACCACCCGCGGCGGAATTCAAAGAATCTTGATCATTTGTATTCAAAGCATTGTAGAACGTATCAAGTTGGTGTAATTATGAAAAACCATGATGAGGGCATGCTCGAAGGAGATCCTTAAATCGATCCCATGCCTCACTAAACGATTCATCAAAACGTTGTTGGAAATTCGTAATCTCATTACGAAGATTAGTCGTTTTGGAGGGCGGGAAAAAGTTATTGATAAATTTTGAAACAAGATCATCCCAAGTAAGAATCGACCGAGGGGGTTCTTTTTCAAGCCAAATCCGGGCTGCCCCCTCGAGGGAAAATGGGAAAAGCATAAGCTTAACCGACGTATTCGGAACGTTTGGGAATTTCAAAGTAGAAGTGATCTTGTTGAAATATCGAATATGAGCATGAGGATCCTCTTTGTCATGTCCGAAGAATTGCTTGTTTTGAACGAGAGTGAGCAAACCATGTTTAAGCTCAAAGTTGTCCGCAGTGATTGCGGGAACAACAATTGCATCCTCGTAACCCTCGGTGGGTGCTTGAAGCAATTCTGCCATAGTACGTTGATCAGCCATCGTATCTTTGGGAGGCTCAACAAGATTCGGAGGAACTTGTTGTTGAGAGCAACGACGATTACGTCTCAGAATTGTGGAAGAATTATTATTAGGATAAGATCGAGAACGAGTGCGCATGCACTAAAAAGAGAATATATATATATATATATATATATATATATATATATAAATAAAATATATATTATATATACATATATTATATATTATATAATTATATTTATATATATATATATATAT
Organism: Tanacetum coccineum; assembly: GCA_026074375.1. Taxonomy (NCBI): domain Eukaryota; kingdom Viridiplantae; phylum Streptophyta; class Magnoliopsida; order Asterales; family Asteraceae; genus Tanacetum; species Tanacetum coccineum. Next base: position 12,068 of record BQNB010044736.1, on the reverse strand, counting down.
ATATATATATATATATATATATATATATATATATATATATATATATTGTTTTTGTTTATTTTAGAGAACAAATGAGACGGACAACTTAAACCAATAATCAACTTGCTTCACGGTAGCTCTCTAAAAGAAAAACGCACAAAGGAGCGGAGGAGCAGGAAAGCGCGAAGCTATTAAAATCCTTCTCCTTTCGGGTCGTAGTTCTTAGGAACGACCCTCCTTATACTCCTTTTATAGTTTGTTAATCGTTTAAAAGTGAGCCGTACTTGACAAGCGACACAAAGACAAGTTTTAAATCTTTTGTTTGGGAACTTATTAATGATAATACTCCAATGGAGAGTATTATTTTGTCTTTTTTTTAAAGACAATTGTTATATATATATATATATATTTGTATTTTTTTTGGTTTTTTTTATAAAAGAAAATAAGCAATATGACTTCTCACGGAAGGATCTTCAAACACGATTTGTCAAACGGAAATGACAATCACACACGCCTCCCCGGCAGCGGCGCCATTTTGATAGTGATAAGTTTACCCTTTTTAAATATATATAAATAAATATATAATATACGGATAATTATCAAAAATCTCAATTGTAGTAAACTGGGAAGTGAATTCCCGGGTCGTTTTTCCCCAACGAGGCGTGAATGGATGGTCGAGTGACATTTGATATCAATGCTTGAATAGAACAAAGATTAGATTGGTTTTTCTAAATCCTACGGGAAATTATAAAAATTTAACTAAGGAAAACTTAACTCTACGAGAAAATCATTAAAAGGCTCGGAATTAAAACCTAAAACTACGGGAAAGCATAAAAAGGCAATGGAAGACTTAGAAATCTACGGGAAGCATAAATAAGGCATAAAGGGAAAACCTAAGTCTATGGGAACAGAAAAATAAAAGCAATTAAACTTAAAACGCGAAAACGAGAACGGGATTCTCGTCCCGTTCTTTAAAAAAAACAAATTGTGCAAAAATAACCCTACGGATGCAAATTGATTTTTCCTAGGTCCTACGTGATAAAAGAAGATTTAAAAAAAAGAATTATATTTTTTGATTTTTATTTTATTTATTATGAATTAAAAACTGTTTTAATGAAAATTAATTATAAAAAATAATAAACTAAATGATAAAAATCTGAAAAAATTCTTAAAAGTAGTTTAAAGAGTGCAGATTCTACGAAAAATAAAATGGTGCAAAGTGCTAATCTAATAAGCTGGGAAATAAGCCAAATAAGCAGATAAGCTAAACTGTAAAGGAATATTGATAATTCAAACAATGCAACATTTAAATGCAAAAGACCCAAGGGCGAGTGTGTAGCAGGGAATGGTGTTGAGGTGCTTGTTATAAAGGGGGGGGGGTCATGGGTTCGACCCCCATGCCTTCCATTTTTTGAATACATTTTTTTTATTTTTCTTTTTGCAAACTTGTAAAAGAGACAAAAATAAGTGACTTTAAAACTTAAACTTTTTGCTGAATCTAAACAAATAAGCCATGAATAAGCAAAAGTAGATGACAGTTTCTCCTTTTTAATTAAAGCATACAAGGCTTAACTAGATTGGCTTTTAAAAAAAAAGCAAATAAGCAAATGAAGAAGCAAAATAAGCAAGCACAAGACTAAGCACACCTAATAAGCATAGACAAGCAAAATTAAGCAAAGAAAACTAGCCAAGAACAAGCAGAAAAAGTCAATAAGCACCTAGGGGTTAAGACTGCTAACAACTGCCTAAGGGGCGACTATTTGAGCTTATAAATAAGCTAGCAATCCAAATAGATAAAGCTCAACTCTTATAAACAGATAAAGATAGACCTACTAGCTTTAAGAAAAAGCAAAAATAAGGCATTTTGGAAAACGAATAAGCAAAAAAAAGCAAAGGAAAAAGGGTTGCTTGGCTTTGGTACACACTGGTATGATTTTTACAAAATCAAAAAGCATGATTGCAGCCATAATTTTAATCTACCAAATAAGCTGTAAACTACAAAGTAAGTTAACAAATATTGAAATTAACACCTAATGAGCTTATGCTCTTAAATTCATGGCCTAAAACACACTCTAGCTAAATTATGACTGTTTTTGACCCATTTCCTTAAAACAACAAAACAGACCTAAATACTTCAAGACCAGACCATACACTCAAATTGTGACTTATTTAAGACACAAAAACATACATCTTAAGCTTCAAAACTTAGAATCAAAAATTTGCATACCACTTTTGAAAATTTACCACATATTCAAAGATTTACAAAGTAAGCTCTTAAAACTAAAAGTTAAACTATAAAACTATTTAAAACTTGTTAAAAGACCTACTTAGAGCTAAATGAATGTGGATTACTAACCCAAATGGTTTTCCAACCTATTTTGACCCGTTTTGACAGTTGACCCAAACACCCTTTAAAAAGTCATTTTATCAATTTTTATACTTAAAACTCTGAATCAAGCAAGGTTATGGAAATCAGTAATAACCAAACTCATATAATATAGAAGTGCTAAATGACACACATTTTAAGCTATGAAATAAGTAAGACCAGTTAAGCAGTTTTGGAAGAATTAATAAAACAAATTTTTGCTTATACTTATATTTCATTTAAAGCAGAGAAAGAAATTTTTTACAAGAAACGGGTAAATTTAAAATGACAAGATTATTAAAGACAATTAAAACATATAAACTAAGTTTACAATCTACTCCTAGATGGTTCTCTTCAATTTCTGTCTTCTCTCTTTTATATGCTGTTAAGGTCTTTGCATTGTGTTTGTTGTGCTTGTTTGCTGAGGAGAAACCAAAATCAATCCTAACCCTTCAATTTCCTTGGTCCCCAGAGTCCATAGATCTTGGCATTGATTTGTGTTATGGTGCCATATGTAGCCACGGACTGCCAACATGGCATGGCATCATGTGATGGGGGTTTTAGTGGAGTGGGGGTGAAGGGATGATCCCCTGTGTAAAAGGGTATAAAGGTTGAAGAAAGGTAAACAGTTGTGGGGTTTTGAGCTTTGGAGGGAAATGGTTTTATCTGGGTTGGGGATAACAGGGTAATTGGTTTGGGTATTGGCAATATTAGTCCCTAAGTTTGTATTGTATGATTGCATTTTAAAGTCCTTCGTGGTGGTGTTATTTTGGGGAGTTGGCAATTTTGGCCCCTCAAGGTGTATAATAATATTGCAGTGGTCGTCCTTGAGGTTTATAAAGGTTTGGGCCGGGTATTGGTTTTGGGCTTTGTTGGGCCGGGTATTATAAATGGGTAGTGGGCTGATCCGGGCCCACTAGGTGGGAACGAGTGGTCCCACTTTTGGCAATTTAGGATTTCAGGTTTAGTTTTCGATGCTCTTTCCAACGCCGTATCCCAGGGTTGACTTTGACTTCGCATGCTCTTCACATTCCCGTGCTTGGTTTTGTCGTTTTGGCTTCGTTTTTTGTCCTTTTCTTGAATATCCGTTACCTGCACAATACAAATGCAAAACATACATATACAGTGTATTTTTGGTACGTTTTTGGTCATTTAAGCTCGTTTTTAATGGACAAAGGTATGTGTATTTAAACACATACCAAAATCCCCCATACTAAGATATTGCCGTGTCCTCACGCAATGCTATACGTAAACACTTAAGAAAGCTAAGAATCTCAATCCCCCTCGACTAATTACCTAGAAAAGTAGCTAAGTGTTCGCCAAGGGAATAAAGAATCAAAAGCTTTGGAAAGCCCTGTTTTCACCATTTTTTAATATTTACACTAACTACAACTAATATTTTTGTATTTTTCATTTTTTCTTATTTAACTAACATGTTCGGACTTTCATTATTTTCATAACTTTTCGGGTCACGGAATAAGAAGCATTTCAATCCTAAAATGCCCAAAAAGGATAAATTCATCGTTCTCGACTTTTCACTTGTCCTAACTAAGCTTAAAACGAAATCACTGTTAAGTCCAAGTTAAGGATGCTAACACTACTCATATTTGCAATTTGTGAACTTTTTGCTCCCGACAATTATTATATGATGTGAGTGCTAATTTCAAATTTCAACCCTGGATCAACACTTTTAGAAAGCAGCAATATTTATAAGCTTCACGTTCCCCCCAAGGATAATGAGTTTGAAGGCGAGATCATCCCATGTAGCGACTTTCGTCTCGGCACATCCCAACCTTGCGGCTAAGTGACCAGGCTTTTGACACCTCACAGAGACTAGTATCGGGACTCACGGACCTTCAGATTTAAAACCCTTGGACTTACCGTTTACACAAAGAAATACTATAACTAAAGCAAATTAATCTTAGTTCAAAAATATATTTAAATTAAAAAAAAAAAAATTCATTATATTTATTCAAACATTTAACATATATACAATTACACTTATTTAAGCAACGGTAATCCTCGACCTTTTTGAAGGCTGCAACATCGGTTGTGAGCCGGCAAGATGCAACAACTTTTATCAGTCTCGGATTAATACTATGGGCTTTCTTTAGAAGGCTGCAACATCGGTTGTGAGCCGGCAAGATGCAACAAACTTTTATCAGCCCATAATTTTTATTATTCACATGACATATACACATTTTATTTTTATTTTTATTTTTATTTTTTTACACACTTATATTACCACGATATAGAGAAAAATTCTTTTTAGAAAATTTAAGTATATAGCTGAACTAAGATTAAATAAATTAATGTTATTAACACTAATAAAGCTTCAAAAATTGTCGATTTAAGTTTAGTTTCTGAAATTAGCACTTATTATTAGTCTGGTTAGGAGCTTACGGGAGAAAAAGCGACAAATTACACTTATGAGCTCTTAAGATTTTCAAATAATTTTTGCTTAGCATCCGACTTATACTTGACACTATCATTTTTCGTTCTTCGCGAATGTAAAATCCGCGAATGCTTAGTCTAAAAAGTTAAGGAACAAGCTAGAGCTCAACACGCTCGATCGAGTCAAAATTTAATCTTATTCTATCCTACAGGAAAGTCGAACATTGTGACAAAACACTTATTTTATTTTTGAAATTTTTTTTTTAAATTTTTCATTTTTTTAGAATTTTGGTGGTAAAAACGGGCTTACGTGAAAACAACGGCTGCAGGTATAATCAAATCGATAGATCCCCCCATACTAGAACTGAACATTGTCCTCAATGTTTTAAGAAGGGTCTCTGCATCAATCTAAGGCCGTTTATGAATTATGCTAAAGATTAACGTTAGTCGATAAGATTTAGATATCGGATTCCCAAATGAAGCAGAGGATGTGAAGCTCTTGTGATCGAATGACAAAACCGCGAGCACGAGAGACTTCAAAAATCTGGGACAATCCTGGACAATAAACCACAAAAAACACAAGCACACGAGAATGGAAGAGGCACACCTCCTCACATTACACAGTTAGAAGAAAATAGAAAGAAGATAGAAGGATAAGCATGGGTTACCTCCCACGAAGCGCTTGTTTAAGGTCGCTATGCTTGACCCGTCCCCTAATTCATTGGTCCATAGGGAAAGTTTGGAGATCTGGGACAACTATCGGTGGTATGTCCTCTCTAAAGTAGTGCTTAATTCTATGACCATTCACCTTAAAGTTTAGTCCGTTGGTTGAAGATAACTCAACGGTTCCATAAGGGAAAACTTGAGCAACGGTGAATGGTCCGGTCCAGCGGGTTTTGAGCTTGCCCGAGAAAATCTTAAGTCGAGAATTGAAAAGGAGGACTCGATCACCAACATTGAAAACGCGGTTCTTGATCTTGGAGTCATGAAGTCTCTTTGTTATCTCTTTGTAGATCAAAGAGTTCTCGTAGGCTTGATAATGAAGTTCATTTAATTGAACTTTCCGGTGATCACCCGCGGTCTTAAGGTCATAGTTGCAATGTTTCAGGGCCCAATAGGCCTTGTGCTCTAGTTCGATCGGGAGATGACAAGCCTTTCCGTACACAAGCTTGTAAGGCGTACACCCGATGGGTGTTTTGAACGCGGTACGGAAGGCCTACAAGGCATCATCTAGCTTGTCCGACCAAGAAGCACGGTTTTCACCTACGGTCCTTTCTAGGATACGTTTCAAACCACGATTAGAAACTTCGACTTGCCCACTTGTTTGTGGATGATACGCGGTGGAAAGTCGGTGGGTTACCCCATATTTAAGCATGACCTTTGAAAATTGGTCATTGCAAAAATAGGTACCGCGATCACTAATGATTGCACGGGGAGTTCCAAATCGGGCGAAGAGAGATTTGAGAAATTTGCAAACAACTTGGGCGTCATTGGTGGGGAGCGCCTTTGCTTCAACCCATTTTGACAAGTAATCGACGACCACATGTATATACTTGTTCCCTCGTGAAGACGGGAATGGTCCCATAAAATTGATGCCCCACATGTCAAAGATCTTACAAACTTGGATTGCATTTTGTGGCATTTCATCATGTTGTAAGATTTTACCTTGACGTTGACAAGCGTCACACCGTGTGACCAAGTCATGGGTATCTCGGTAAATCGTTGGCCAATAAAATCCGGCATCAAAGACTTTCTTAGCAGTATAGTTGGCACCGTGATGTCCACCGGTGGGACCATTGTGGCAAGCCATGAGGATGTCATGGGCTTCTTGGCCAAAAACACACTGCCGAATCACTTGATCCGCACAGATCTTAAACAAGTAGGGGTCGTCCCAAAAGTAATGCTTCACATCTTTGAAGAATTTTTTCTTTTGTTGGGACGACATCCCTTTCACAACAAAATTCCCCGCATGGTAGTTTGCAAGATCGGCAAACCATGGGGTATTAGCATCACCACGAAAAGTCACCATACCAAGAGTCTCAAGAGGAAATGTTTCGGTAATTTCCTTGTTCTCGAGAACATCTTGGTGAGGATTTTCAAGTCTGGACAAGTGGTCGGCGGCAAGATTCTCAGCTCTTTTTTTTATCACGAATAGTGACATCAAATTCTTGGAGGAGGAGAATCCACCGCAATAATCTCGGTTTAGCATCTTGCTTAGCAAGAATATACTTAAAAGCCGAGTGGTCTGTGTACACTATTAACTTTGACAAGACAAGATATGGCCAGAATTTCTCGAAAGCATATACTACGGCTAAAAGCTCTTTTTTCGTAGTAGTATAGTGAGCTTGAGCGTCGGTCATGGTCTTGCTTGCATAGTGTATTGGCTGAAAGTGTTTGGTCTTTCGTTGCCCTAAGACCGCACCTACAGCAAAGTCACTTGCATCACACATGATTTCAAAAGGTAGGTCCCAATCGGGGGCAACTAGAATTGGTACTTCAGTCAATTTTTATTTTAAGGTCTCAAATGCATCGACACATTCCTTAGAAAAGATAAACCGAGTTTCCTTCTCGAGAAGGTGGGTCATCGGCCGGACGATTTTGGAAAAATCCTGAATAAATCGTCGGTAGAATCCGGCGTGGCCGAGAAAACTCCAAATACCCTTTACGGTAGTGGGATGAGGTAGCTTTGCAATCACATCCACCTTGGCCCTATCGACCTCAATCCCATTTTTTGAAATTTTATGGCCGAGGACAATGCCCTCTTTGACCATAAAATGGTATTTTTCCCAGTTTAAGACAAGATTGGTGTCTTCACACCTTTGAAGCATTTTGTTTAAATAGGTCAAGCAGGAGGAGAAAGAATCACCGAAGACCGAGAAATCGTCCATGAAAACTTCCATGGTTTTCTCGATCATATCGTGAAAGATGGCAACCATACACCGTTGGAACGTGCCTGGAGCGTTGCATAAACCGAATGGCATGCGACGATAGGCAAAGGTTCCGTAGGGGCAGGCGAAATTCGTTTTTTCTTGGTCAAGGGGGTCAATTGGGATCTAAAAATAGCCGGAGAATCCGTCTAAGAAGCAATAATACTCATTCCCGGCTAGTCTTTCGAGCATTTGGTCCATAAAGGGTAGCGGGAAATGGTCCTTTCGAGTTGCATCATTGAGTTTTTGGTAATCGATGCAAACTCGCCATCCCGTTACCAACCTAGTAGGTATCAGCTCATTTTCTTCATTGGTAACAACAGTCATGCCCCCCTTTTTAGGGACACAGTGGACTGGGCTAACCCAGGGACTGTCAGAGATCGGGTAGATCAATCCGGCATCCAGAAGTTTGATAACTTCTTGCTTGATAACCTCATGAATCTTAGGATTAACCCGTCTCTGATGCTGGACAGTGGGCTTAGCGTCTTCTTCCATCAAAATCTTATGGGTACAAAACTGTGGATCTATCCCCTTAATATCAGAAATCTTCCAGGCTATAGCATGCTTATGTGATCTAAGAACCTTAAGAAGAGCGGTCTTGTCCTCATCTTTTAAGCCTTTAGCGATTATGACGGGTAATTTATCGGTACCCTCCAAAAATACGTACTCAAGATGAGGTGGTAAGTCTTTGAGCTCAAGCTCGGGGGTTCATCACTAGAAGATTCTACAGTCTTAAGTTCCTCAAATTTTTGGTCACTTGGAGGGAGAGAAGAAATCGGATCATTGTTTAAATACTTCTCAAGGAGGAGAAGGTCTCCCTCCGGGTCACAGTTGGCATCATCAATTCCGGGTAAAAATGAATTATCAGCAAGATGACCCTCGATCTCTTCCAACATGAATTCACCTCCTCTAAAAGGAGTGAGAGAGGGAGGTGAGGTAGAAAGGATCGGTTCCAAAGTTAGGGTGGGATTGCCACTCTCGGAAATGTTCGAAAATCCAAGTACCTCTTGAGCAAACTCCTCACAAGCTACGTCGATGACATCGATTCGGTTAACCGATTCAATAGTATTGTAGGAGAATGTCTTAGTATCACCAACTTTGAATGTTACGGATTGGTCATCATGACGAAGGGTCATTTGTTCACCGTGAACATCAATCAAAGCTCGTGCCGTCCTCAAGAAGGGTCTCCCGAGAATCAAAGGAGCCCGAGGATCGGCAACATAATCAACGACTACAAAGTCGGCCGGAAAGAAAAATGTTCCAACTTTCACGAAAACATCCTCGGCAATACCGGTAGGAGTAGAAATCGATCGGTCGGCAAGTTCAAGTATCATCTGGGTCTTGGTCAAATCAGGGAGACTTAGCTTTTTCCATATAGAAAGAGGCATTAGGTTGATGCTTGCACCGAGATCGGCCAAGGCTAAGCATACATCCATCTCTGGAAAATCACACGGTATAAGAAATCTTCTATCGGGTCTCCAAGTCTTTCGGAAACTTTTTGATGATAACACGCGAGCAATTCTCATTCACCGGTGGATTAAGTGTTAGTTAGAGATCACGAACACTTTCAACCTTTTGTGTTTAGGAGCTTCCGCTGCGCGCGCGACTGACTTCCACAGTTGATGCTAAATTGTTTAGATCAGCACCAAACTCATCATCATAGGATGAAGAAGAGAAAATACCAGGTATGGGTTCATTATTTCCATGGTCTGATGGACTGGGAATCTTGTTGTAGGCTCATCATCAAAGAATGAGTCAGTTGGACGACCAGTAGGAACTGGAACACCACCAGTAGGAACTGAAACATCACCAAGAGAAATCGTTGTATCACCAGAAGGAACTGGGATGCTACTAGTAGGAACTGTTTTTGGACTTGCTCTCTTCTGAAGTTCCTCAGCATCTTTTGCCTCAGAGGTGGCTCTTTGTTCCTGACCTTTCAGCCTTGCAAGTTCCTGTTGAAAAATTTCTTCAGCAGAATCAAGAGGAGAATCATCAACTTCATCACCAGAAGTATCTTTAGGCTCAGCCTCTTGAATGCTGTGTGATGGATAAGAAGGGACAATGATGACTTGTTCATCACATTCTGAGTCTGAATCAGCATCTTGTGTACCTGCAGGGTTAGTTGAAGCTTCTTGTGTTCCTGCAGATTGGTTAGCTTTATCACGTTTATAGCCTAAAGTATCAGTCAAATAATCGAGGTCAAAATACCATTCATGACCAAGACCCTGTACATTAGGTTTTTCCTCAAGATACCTCAGATTCATAGTCTCTTCTACCCTTTTATTAGGCACATTGTACACCCTGTATGCTCTATTACTTGCAGAGTATCCAACAATGTAGCCTTCATCAGCCTTGCCATCAAACTTACCCAAATGATCACTTGTGTTTAGAATGGACACATGACACCCAAAGGGTTTAAAATGACTGACTGAAGGAATGTTCCCAGTCAATAAGGCATATGGTGTCTTATTATGAGGACTAGTTACCAACACTCTATTCAAGACATAACAAGCAGTTCTTACTGCTTCAGTCCAAAACATAGTAGGTAACTTAGAGTCAGCCAACATAGTTCTAGCTGCCTCTATGAGGGTTCTATTTTTCCTCTCAGCAACCCCATTTTGCTGTGGGGTTCTGGCATTACTATAATCCCTCTTTATCCCTTTTGACCCACAGAGTTCAATAATATGAGCATTTTTAAACTCTGTACCATTATCACATCTTATAGCTTTTACCTTTTTGTTCAACTGGTTTTCCACAAGATTAATAAAATCCTTAAGGATAGGATAGGTCTCATCCTTATGTTCTAAAAAGAAAACCCAACAAAACCTGCTATAGTCATCAGTGATCACAAGACAGTAATATTTGTGGTCAATGCTTCGAATTGATGTAGGACCAAAGAGGTCCATATGAAGCAATTGCAAAGGCTCAGAAATGGAGCTTACAGCAGTAATGGCCTTATAAGAGGCTTTGTGTTGCTTGCCTTTACAACATGCAACACAGGTATGGTCAATCTTGAAAAGTTTAGGGGGTAGTCCTCTAACTAAGTTACCCTTTACCAATCTGTTCATGTTTTTATAGTTCACATGACCCATCCTCCTATGCCATTTAACAGATTCATCAACTGAGGCTTTTGCCACTAAACAAGCCAAATTACCCCTGGGACTGAGATTATTCAAGTTAATGGTGTAAAGATTATGTTTCCTTGGAACCCTAAGTAGTACCATACTTTCATCTGGAAGCATGAAGTCCTTGGATAGCACAAGACAATCAGTGTCTGTGAAGAGAACTCTATTCTTCTTGTCACAAATCTGAGAGATGGAGAACAAGTTGAATTGTTGCAGTTCCTTCACATAGTAGACATTTTCAAAATCCAGTGTGGGAGTTCTGATTGTCCCTTTTCCAGTAATCCTACCTTCACCACCTCCAAAAGTCACTTTTCCTCCTTGAAATTCTTGAAAGTCATCCAGTCTTTCCATGTTACCTGTCATACTTCTAGAACAACCACTATCAAAGATCCCTTCATCTTCAGCATCTGAATAAGGATTTTCCTACAATATACAACATGGGAAAAGTTAGTGTCTAAGGGGGACCCAAGCCATTTATGACTTGGGTCTGCCTTGTGGATCTGAAAAGGTTGTCCATGAAGATGTATGAGATCCACTATTGTTCTTGGGTACCCAGTATAAACCTTTTCTATGTGTTTTCCAAGAACAACCTGCTGAGGGCTTAACAGCAGTTGCCCATCTCACCCCACCATATTTCATATGATTATAATACATTTGAGGTACATATGGTGTATAAGTCTGAAAATAAGAACTTGTAGGTCTATTTAAATGGGGCATAGGTCTAGCAGTACTTTTCCACCAACCAGAAGTTACTGATGGAGAATATCCTCTATCAGTAGGAACTGGAAAAGGCCTATTTTGCCTACCAGTAGGAACTGGTGCAGGCACCTTTGGCTTACCAGTAGGAACTGGTTGTGGTCTAGCAGGAGGAATGTTTACTTTGCCAGTCCTAAGAAGTACAGCTTGTGGGACAAACTGATTTTGATGATTAACATTATTCCTACTATGTACAGGTCCCACCCCATTACCAACAGTCTTATTAGCCATTTGTTTCTCATAAAAATCACAATCCTTAATAAGATGAGTACTACTACCACATACAAAACATAACTTAGAAACAGATGAAGCATTTTTCCTAAAATGACCTGCCTTTTTATTAAAATAACCATTCTTATTACAAGAAGTCCTAGAAGTGTTTTCATTCTTATCAGAACTATTACAAGAGAAACTAGGTAAATCCTGAACAATAATGGGTTCTTGGATAGGTGTCCCAACATTGGACTCAATCTCAGCTTCACTCTCAGATGTGGATACACTGGAAGTTGATGCACAGGAGGT